>JANHMN010000022.1:146319-246395 GCA_030674055.1 Rhabdomys pumilio | reverse complement strand
TCTCTCTCTCTCTCTCTCTCTCTCTCTCTCTCTCTCTCTCTCTCTCTTTCTCTCTCTCTCTGTGTGTGTGTGTGTGTGTGTGTGTGTGTGTGTAAGAATGGAAGAGAAAAAGGAAGGTAGGGAGAAAAGAGAGGACTGGATAGATTCTTGGCTAGGTATGGGGCCTAAGACTTATGAAGGAAACAGTAGGAATCACAGGCCCATGCAGCTCTCTGCCTCTCGGTACATGTGCCTTGCTTGGAGCAGGAAGCAGGCCTTTGTCTCCCAAGTCACTGAAGGAAATGTCACTCTTCAGCACAACCTAGCACACAAGGTTCTGGCACCATCCTCTGGCCTCCTGACAAGAATGCTTACTGACAGATCCCAAGATATCTTAAGTCCATCTGGTGTGTTCTGAAGATCAAAAACAAATGCGTGGTGGCGCCTCCCCTTCTTGGACCCATCCTCTCACTCAAGCTCTGACCTGCTTTTAGGAGCACTTAAGTTCTTTAGGTAAAGCCTAGACTTGCTCCAAGGAGGGCTTTCTTGAAGAGAGACTTGCATGGTGCATGGTATCATGGGCTTCTACACCTCACTGACCCAAGAGACAAGACTCCCAGCAGTTCCTCACACAGGAGAAAGGCAGCCATGCCAGGAGATCAGCAATACGATGTCAGGATTGTTTTCCAAGACTCACAGCCAGTGCTGGGTGGAAACCTAGCCCTGACTTTACAGAAGGAAGAATGCTAAGGTTCAGCTGCATCAAGTAGCTCGGATGAGTCTTGCCAATCTAGCAGGACGGTTGGGGTCAGATACCAAAGTGGGGAGGAGCACCTTCATTTTTAGTGTTTTGACATCCTAGATTTTGCTGTAAACAAGAAGTTATAAATTTAACCCAGCTCTTCTTCAAGAAAAATTATAGCTAGGGCTTTGTGGGAGATAAGTCATGACAGTGAGGGACAGGGAAATGCCAGGCAACACTTAACCTCTGTCCCTAAGCAGACACCTGTTTGACACAGGAACACAAAAGAAAACATACTATTTGCACCAACTTGTTTCACCAGAACAGCAGGTTCAAATGCCAAGGTAGATAGAGAAGGGGACAGAGCCAGAAGGATTAGGGGAGAGGTTCCTCCTTTTCCTCAGAATGGGAGTTTGGCTCCCATTCGGTTTTGAACAATGGAGCCACTGTGTAAAGTGCCACATTACCCAGGAGAGGAGAAACCCAAGTGGCTCTGTAATAGGCAGGCTTCTTCTTCCTTTCTTCATGGACTCCTGATACTGTGGGTTCCAGGTGGTGAGCACTTAACGCCCACTCTGACTGTCCCTAGATCCTGGCCTGGACTTTACTTCATTCCAGGAAACAGCCAGAGTACGACTGGAGGCTCTCTGGCTCTGGATGACAAAAGAGTATTTATAAACAGAACTTAAGGGCCTTCCTGAGAAGGAAGAATTGGACACTCTTCAATCAGGAGCCAGGGAGTTATTTGCACACCAAGCAAATAGCTTTCAAGCTCACAGTAAATGGCCCCGAAGCCCTATCATTTGCTGACCCTGGGAATTCACCCGTGACACCTCTGGAATTTGAAAATAGCTGTTACGCATATTACACTGGGAGGCTCATAGATTCTTCTAGAAGGGATGGTCCTTAGAAATGTGCAGCATCAGTGAGGTTCCTGTGAGCAGCACTGTTTGTCAGATTTGTCTCTTTTCATAATCTAAGTGCCTTAAAGTTGCCTGCAAGAACAAACATGGAGCTGAGAATTAGGGTTAGGCAGTATCCTGGGAAGTGAGGTTAAAATCCACTAAGAGAACCTTGAATGAGGACTCATAGGCGAGAAAGCCGTGTGGAAGGGTAAGAGAGGGGCCTTAGGAGGACCTGCATACAAGGACCCTGCAATCTCAGACATCCAACCTCCAGAATCAGGTGAAAATAAATCACCATTTAAACAACTAGCTTATAGTTCTTAGACTAATATGGAGTATTTATGTTTGATCTTAAACTATTGTTACAAGATTAAAATGAAAACCTTGTAACTTCCATTCTGCTGCGGAATGGATACCCTGGGGAAGCAGAGCCATTGTGGGGATGCTGGGCAGTGTGCAAAGGTGAGGAATATTGAACCAGAGCCAGTCCTAGGACTTCCGCTGTTTAGTCTCTCTACTGTAGTGCACTATCTACTTCAGTGGCGTCTCCTGCAATGTACTGATTATAATTATACTGACTTCGTAAAGCTGCTGAGATTGAATAAGGCCCATGGGGAGTGCACAGTGCCTGGGATGTAAGTGCCCTGTCCATGGTAGTTCGGATAGTGGTGAGGGCCGATGAGAAGGGGAAGGCAGAGAGGAGGCTGGTACGGTCACGTAGGGTCAAGAACCAAGGTATCAATTCTAGGCCTAAACTAATTTCATAACTAAGATAATGGTTTTACCACCTTGATCCTCCATTTTCTCATTTATACAATGATAAGCTTGACTACACACAAAGAGAAGAAACGGGAGAGCAGAGCTGAAAACCACATTTTTTTTCCTCACAAATTGTGAAAAGTTTTCACTTTTCCTTTCCATAGATAGCAATTGCACATCAGCCTTGGAGTCACACAAAGCACACGCTCCCTCCTCTCCCTCTTCCATCTTGTTTGTGAAATGAGACCTCCCTCTGTAACTCAAACCTGTCCTGGAACTCACAACCTTCCCATGTTCTCCCAAGTGTGTTCTTCATGTACATCACCAAACCTCATCCCCGATGGTGACAGGGATGAGGGCAATTCCAAGGCCAGCTTTAAACCCTGGAGTGGCTTTTTGTCCTTTGGCAATCTTCACAGGTCCTCCTCCAAGCTTCTCTATGCCCAGGGGATCTAGCTCCTCATGCCCAGAGAGAATTCCACCAGATCCATGGGAAGTCAGACGTTATGTTACTGTAAAGGGATTTCCAGAGAATTACTCTGGCAGTGCGCTCTCTAACCATGCGAGAAGGCTTCATCACAGAAATGATTACATGTATTAGATGATAACTGACAAATTTTTGAACAGAGCACACATTTATTCAGGCAATCAGCTCTGTCTACTTGCTGCCAAGACATTGTGCTGTGCACTGGACTGGAGAGGGAAGAGCAAGACACAGTTGTTCCCTGGGGAGAAATTCCTGAGTGCTAAAACAAAACTCATAATCATATCATGTTCTTCATACCAAGAGAACATATTGCAGGGCCAGGGAGATACCTCAATGGGTAAAGTGCTTGCCTCACAGCAGGAAGGTCAAAGTTCAATTCCTAGGACCCATTGGAAAAATGCTGGCCATGGTAGCATGAGATTTTGATCAATGCCAAAAGGGCAGAGATAGGATAATCTCTGGAGCTCCTTGGCCAGCTAATCTAGCATAATTGGTGGGCTCTAAGCCAGTGAAACCTTTTGTCTCAGAGGAGGCATTTCTAAGGATGACATCAGAGGTTATCCTCTGTCCTCCACACTTACATGTACCTGTAGACACACACACACACACACACACACACACCCCAACATATTGCTGCTGAGTACTGGAATAATCCCTTATGGAAACAGTTGAACCTGTTCACCATCAGTAAACCACTGCTCACTTGATAACCAACACCATTTAGTATTTTTCCAGAATCAAGGGCTCAAGTTCACTGTTAAGATGAGGATACCTCTGAATTCTGGGAAGCAAGAAAAATTGAAATCTCTTGCCAACTGCATGGCAGGCCCTCTAGCTAGACTTGCAAAGTGACAAGACAGTTCCTTCTTATTCTGTAACTCTGGTCAAAACAAATATTTGAAACACAGATTCTACTATTATTTGTCATTCAAATTGAGTGAATTGTGGTAACAGGCATAGGTAAATAGCTAAAAGGAAGACTTTCAAAGCATGAGTATCAAGCATGAATACAGCTGGCGAAAGTTGGGCAGTGGTTTTCTAATGAGAATCCACAGATCTTGTGTATAAAGCAAAGGTGAAGTTCTATGGATTTCTTCACATTCAGCTCTCAGACCTCAGGATAATTCCAGGTTCCAGGGCAAACCTATGGTGTCATTAGCACATGAAAGAGAGTGATAGTTGTGGTTTCCTAAGAAGAGAGTAAGACCCAGTGACTGTGGCCCATGTCCTCTACAACTTTTACATGTCTACAAGCAGATGACTGTATCTCTATTGTGTAGCCCAGTCTTTTCTGCCAGGAACTTGTGCATCCCTTTAAGAATATTCAAGAAAATCAGCATTACCAGCTGGGCCTTTAAGACCATTACTCCTCTGTGATGTGTGAATCATAACCGTACCTGCCCCGTGTGCTGGCTGTGTGAGGTGCAAGAATGTGCTAGTGTTCACTCTGTGTCTACTATCAACAAATGAAATCTGTGGTCTTCTGGGGGAGAGCATTGTAAGATTCAGGAGCAGAAGATAAGAATTTTCCAGCCGGGCAGTGGTGGCACACACCTTTAATCCCAGTGCTTGGGAGGCAGAGGCAGGCAAATTTCTGAGTTTGAGACCAGCCTGATCTACTGAGTGAGTTCCAAGACAGCCAGGGCTACCAGGAGAAACCCTGTCTCGAAAAACAAAAAACAAACAAACAACAACAAAAAAAAATAAAGAAGAAGAAAAATTTTCCAGTGAGGCAATTGAGAATGGGCTTCACAAACATTTCTTTGTTTTGCATTTTGTTCTTAAATTTTTAATTGTAACAAATTGTGCCCCACCTGTCTATCATCTTAACCAGTGGTTCTCAGCCTTCCTAGTGTTGAGACCCTTGAATACAGTTTCTCATATTGCAGAGACCTCCAACTATAAAATTATTTTTGTAGCTATTTCATAACTGTAATTTCGTTACTGTTATGAATCACAATATAAATGTCTGTGTTTTCTGTTGTTCTTAGGTACCCTCTGTGAAAGGATCAGTCAACACCCAAAGGGGTTTTGACCCACAGGTTGAGAACCAGTCTTAACCATTGCTAAATGTACATTTCTGTGATATTTAAGGATATTTATGCTTTTGTATGACCATATTCAATAATTTTTCATTTTCTCAAACTAAAATTCTAATATGCTAAACAATAAGTCACCACCCCCACCACCAGGCCCTGTCAACTCCCATTCTTAAATGTTTGTACTTTCTGTTTATATTAGGTTGACTACACTAGATACTTATGGAAGTAGACACAAGACTTGGCCATTACATTTGGCTTATTTCACTGAGTATAATGTGTTTAGAATCCATGCACAGTATGGCATATACCAGAACCACATTGCCTTTTAGAACCAAATAATATTTCACTGCATGCACATACCATGTTTTCTTTATGGATATTTGGGTTGCTTCTGCCCTTTTGCCTCTTATAAATAATGCTGTTGAGGACATAGATTTACAAATATCTCTTCTACTTTTGATTCTTGTAAAGTTCCACCCAGAAGTGGAATTGCTGGGCTACCGAGTAATTTTGTTTTCAATTGGTTTCAATTGTAATGCTGTTTCCATAGCAGCTTCTCAGTGTGCATTCTTGCCACAATGCACAAAGCTTCCATTTTCTCCACATTCTCACCAATGGTTGTTATTGTTTGCATTTAGAACATTATCAAGCAAAATAGGCATGAGGCTTCTAAACATAGTTTTACAGCAAGCTATAACCTCACTTCCCAAAAATTGAGAAGAACACCTTCAAAAGATGCTGGCTCCCCAGGCTTCATAACATGGAGAGAAGGGCCTGAGTTTCCACTGCATGGGGTGAACTTTAAAGATGACACAGGCAGCTCTCAGTCTTGATTGTTCTATGACCACAAAAGAAACTCCAACAATACGACTATATCTAGAGGAACATGGTGAATATTTCAATGAAATGAAGGGAGAGAGAGAGAAGCAGGTGGGAAAGAAGGGAGGGAGGGAGAGACAGAGGGAGGAAAAGGGGAGGGAATAGAAAGGAAATAAAAAGCTTTCACACAGCAAAGACGATTAAATAGGAAGCACAGCACACTGAATGGACAATGGTGTTTGCACACCATACATCTGATGGAAATTAATATTCAATACCTACAAACATCTCAATAATTAAAACTAAAATAACAACACTCTCCTGTGAGAAGCCATGCCCATGTTCTCATGTGTATCTTACTTTTTCCCTGAATGCCTTTCTTTCTCTTAACCCTAGTGCATAAATCTACATTAAAACCCTCTTAATAAACTCCAATTCTAACTCAAGAAGGAAGAGGAGGAAGAGGTGGTGGAGGAGGAGAAGGATGAAAAGGAAAAGGAGAAGAGGAGGAGGAGGAGAGGAAGAAGGGAGAAGGAGGGGAGAAGGAGAAAGAAGAGAAAAGAAAGAGAGGGAGGAGGGGAGGAAGAGGAGGAAAAGGGGAGGAGGAGGTGAAGGAGGAGGGGAGAAGAAGGAGGAAGAGAGGAGGAAGAGGGAGGGAGGGAGGGAGGAGGAGGAGGAGGAGGAAAAAGAAACTAACAAAATAACCTATTTAAAAATGAGCAAACACTTGAACCAACTTTTTTTCCAAAGAAGACATATAAGAGACACAAAATATGGGACTTCCAGTCTGGGCCTGAGTGCTGAGCGGATCACCAGCAGCAGCTCTGCACCCAACCTCACAAAACCCAGAGAAGGCAGGGCTCCAGTATCTCAGGTAAGGAGACAATGATACTCGACCCAACCAGGGAGTAACCGGGACCCACGGGGACCCAGGAATTCACACCTGGCCCAGAGCACTGGTTCCTTCCTGTCTCTGCCTGAGCACTGAGCAGATCTTGGGCCTCAGCTCTAACCCCAGCAGCAACACCCATCCCGAACAGTTCTGACACAACCAAGATAATAGGAAAGACAGGCTCCAGTCAGAGACAGCTCAGGTATCACCAAGGAGATCCAGATGGTGAAAGGCAAGCACAAGAACAGAAGCATTAGCAACCCAGGTTACTTGGCATTATTAGAACCTAGTTCTCCCACATTAGAAACTCCTGAATTCCCCTTATCACCAGGAAAGCAAGAGTCAGATCTAAAATTACTTCTAATGATGATGATAGAGAACTTTAAGAAGGACATAAATAACACCCTCAAAGAAATTGAGAAGAACACAAGTAAACAGGTAGAAGCCCTTAAAGAGGAAACACAAAAATCCCTTAAAGAATTACAAGAGAACACAACCAAACAGGTGAAGGAATTGAGCAAAACCATCCAGGACATAAAAATGGAAGTAGAAACAATCAAGAAACCACAAAGGTAGACTACCCTCAAGATAGGAAACCTAGGAAAGAAATCAGGAGTCATAGAGCAAGCATGAGCAACAGAATACAAGAGATAGAAGAGAGAATCTCAGGTGCAGAAGATACCATAGAAAATATTGACACAACTGTTAAAGAAAACACAAAATGCAAAATGTTCTTAACACAAAACATCCAGGAAATTTAGGACACAATGAGAAGACCAAACCTAAGGATAATAGGTATAGAAGAGAGTGAGGATTCCCATCTTAAAGGGCCAATAAATATCTTCAACAAAATTATAGAAGAAAACTTCCCTAACCTAAAGAATAAGATGCCCACAATCATACAAGAAGCCTATAGAACGACAAATAGACTAGACCAGAAAAGAAATATCTCCAGTCACATAATAATCAAAACACAAAATGCACAAAACAAAGAAAGAATTTTAAAAGCAGTAAGGGAAAAAGATCAAGTAACATATAAAGGCAGACCTATTAGAATTACACCAGACTTCTCACCAGATACTATAAAAGCCAGAAGATCCTGGACAGGTGTCATATAGACCTTAAGAGAACATAAATGCCAGCCCAGGATACTATACCCAGTAAAACTCTCAGTTACCATAGATGGAGAAACCAAGATATTCCATGACAAAACCAAATTTACACAATATCTTTCCACAAACCCAGCACTACAAAGGATAATAGCAGGAAAGCTCCAATACAAGGAGGGAAATTATACCCTAAAAAGAGCAAGAAAGTCATCTTCTTCCAAAAAACCCAAAAGGAGATAACCACACAATGTCTCTACTATTAACAAAAATAACAGGAAGCAACAATCTCCTCTCCTTAATATCTCTTAACATCAATGAACTCAATTCCCCAATAAAAAGACATAGGTTAATGGGCTGGATACACAAACAGGACCCAGCACTTTGCTGCATACAGGAAACCCATCTAGGTAACAAAGACAACCTTAGAGTAAAAGGCTGGAAAACAATTTTTCAAGCAAATGGTCCTAAGAAACAAGCTGGAGTAGCCATTCTAATATCGAATAAAATCAACTTTCAACTTAAAGCCATCAAAAAGGATAAGGAAGAACATTTCATACTCGTCAAAGGAAAAGTCAACCAACATGAACTCTCAGTACTGAACATCTATGCGCCAAATACAAGAGCACCCACTTTCATAAAAGAAATTTTACTGAAGCTCAAACCACACATTGCACCTCACACAATAATAGTGGGAGACTTCAACATCCCACTCTCAGCAATGGACAGATGAAGGAAACAGAAACTAAACAGAGATACAGTAAAACTAACAGAAGTTATGAACCAAACAGACTCAACAGATATTTATAGAACATTTCACCCTAAAACAAAAGAATATACCCTTTTCTCAGCACCTCATGGTACCTTCTCCAAAGCAGACCATATAATTGGTCACAAAAAAGGCCTCAACAGACACACATACACACAAAAAGAAATAATTCCCTGTATCCTATCAGATCACCATGGTCTAAGGCTGGTCTTCAATAACAACAATGGAAAGCCCACACTCACATGGAAATTGAACAATACTCTACTCAATGATAACATGGTCAGGGAAGAAATAAAGAAATAAATTAAAGACTTTTTAGAATTTAATGAAAATGAAGACACATCATACCAAAACCTATGGGACACAATGAAAGCAGGAAAACTCATAGTTCTAAGTGCTTACAAAAGGAAACTGGAGAGGACATACACTAGCAGCTTGACAACACACCTGAAAGCTCTAGAACAAAAAGAAGCAAATACACCCAAGAGGAGTAGATGGGAGGAAATAATTAAACTCAGGGCTGAAATCAACCAAATAGAAACAAAAATAACTATACAAAGAATCAGTAAAACCAGGAGCTGGTTCTTTGAGAAAATCAACATGATAGATAAACCCTTAGCCAGACTAATCAGAGGACAGAGAGACAGTATTCAAATTAACAAAATCAGAACTGAAAAGGGAGACATAACAACAGAAACCGAGGAAATTAAAAAAACATCAGATCCTACTACAAAAGCCTATACTCAACAAAATTAGAAAATCTGGATGACATGGACAATTTTCTAGACAAATACCAGTTATCAAAGTTAAATCAGGAGCAGATAAACCATCTAAACAGTCTCATAACCCTGAAAGAAATAGAAGCAGTCATTAAAAGTCTACCCACCAAAAAAAGTCTGGGACCAGACGGTTTTAGTGCAGAATTCTATCAGACCTTCAAGGAAGACCTAATACCAATTTTCTTGAAGCTATTCCACAAAACAGAAACAGAAGGAACACTACCCAATTCATTCTATGAAGCCACAATTACGCTCATATCTAAACCACACAAAGACCCAACAAAGAAAGTGAACTTTAGACCAATCTCCTTAATGAATATTGATACAAAAATTCTCAATAAAGTTCTCGCAAACAGAATTCAAGAACACATCAAAACAATTATCCATAACGATCAAGTAGGCTTTAATCCCAGGAATGCAGAGTTGGTTCAATATATGGAAATCTATCAATGTAATCCACTATATTAATAAACTCAAAGAAAAAAGCACATGATCATCTCACTAGATGCTGAGAAAGCATTTGACAAAATTCATGATAGAAAGATCAGGAATTCAAAGTCCATATCTAAACATAGTGAAAGCAATATACAGAAAACCAGTAGCCAACATCAAACTAAATGGAGAGAAACTTGAAGCAATCTCACTAAAATCAGGGACTCTCCCCCTACCTATTCAATATAGTACTGGAAGTCCTAGTCAGAGCAATTAGGCAAAAAAGGAGGTTAAAGGGATACAAATTGGACAGGAAGAAGTCAAAATTTCACTATTTGCAGATGATATGATAGTATACTTAAGTGACCTCAAAACTTCCACCAGAGAACTCTTAAACCTGATAAACAACTTTAGTAAAGTGGCTGAGTATAAAATTAACTCAAACAAATCAGCAGCCTTCCTCTACTCAAAAGGTAAACTGGCTGAGAAAGAAATTATGGAAGCGATGCACTTCACAATAGTCACAGATAATATAAAATACCTTGGTGTGAATCTAACCAAGCAAGTAAAAGACCTGTATGACAAAAACTTCAAGCCCCTGAAGAAAGAAATTGAAACAGATCTCAGAAGATGAAAAGATGTCCCATGCTCATGGATTGGCAGGATTAATATAGTAAAAATGGCCCATCTTGCCAAAAGCAATCTACAGATTTAATGCAATTCCCATCAAAATTCCTACTCAATTCTTCACAGAGATAGAAAGAGCAATCTTAAAATTCATTTGGAATAACAACAACAACAACAAAAAACCCAGAATAGCAAAAATTATTCTTAACAATAAAAGAACTTCTGGGGGAATCACCATCCCTGATTTCAAGCTATACTACAAAGCAATAATGTTAAAAAAAAACCTGCATGGTATTGGAACAGAGACAAGCAGGAGGTTCAATGGAATAGAATAGAAGACCCAGAAATGAACCCCCATATCTATGGTCACTTGATCTTTGATAAAAGAGCTAAAATCATCCAGTGGAAAAAAAGACAGCATTTTCAACAAATGGTGCTGGTTCAACTGGAGGTCAGCATGTAGAAGAATGCAAATTGATCCATACTTATTTCCTTGTACAAAGCTCAGTTCCAAGTGGATCAAGAATCTCCACATAAAACCAGATACACTGAAACGAATAGAAGAGAAAATGGGGAAAAGCCTGGAACACATGGGCATAGCGGAAAAGTTCCTGAACAGAACACCAATGGCTTATGCTCTAAGATCAAGAATTGACAAATGGGACCTCATAAAACTGCAAAGCTTCTGTAAAGCAAAGGACACTGTCAATAGGACAAAGCAGCAACTAACAGATTGGGAAAAGATCTTAACCAATCCTACATCCGATAGAGGGCTAATATCCAAGATACACAAAGAACTCAAGAAATTATACTCCAGACAACCAAATAACCCTATTAAAAATGGGGTACAGAGCTAAACAAAGAATTCTCAATAGAGGAAACACGAATGCCTGAGAAGCACCTTAAGAAATGCTCAACATCCTTAGTCATCAGGGAAATGCAAATCAAAACAACCCTGAGATAACACCTCACACCAGTCAGAATGGCTAAGATCAAAAACTCAAGTGATGGTAGATGCTGGCAAGGATGCGGAGAAAGAGGAACACTCCTCCATTGTTGGTGGGATTGCAAGCTGGTACAACCACTCTGGAAATCAGTCTGGCGGTTTCTCAGAAAACTGGACATAGCATTACCTGAGGATCCAGCTATACTACTCCTGGGCGTATACCCAGAAGATGCCCCAACATATAACAAGGACATATGCTCCACTATGTTCATAGCAGCCTTATTTATAATAGCCAGAAGCTGGAAAGAACCAAGATGTCCCTCAACAGAGGAACAGATACAAAAAATGTGGTACATTTACACAATGGAGTATTACTCAGCTATTAAAAATAATGAATTCAAGAAATTTTTAGCTAAATGGATGGAACTAGAAATTATCCTCCTGAGTGAGTTAACCCAATCACAAAAACTCAAGTGATGGTAGATGCTGGTGATGATGTGGAGGAAGAGGAACACTCCTCCATTGTTGGTGGGATTGTAAGCTGGTACAACCACTATGGAAAGCAGTCTGGCGTTACCTCAGAAAATTGAACATAGTGTTACCTGAGGACTCAGCTATACCACTCCTGGGTATATACCCAAAAGATGTTTCAATATACAACAGGGACACATGCTCCACTATGTTCATAGGAGCCTTATTTATAATAGCTAGAATTTGGAAAGAATCCAGATATCCTTCAACAGAGGAATGGATACAGAAAATGTGGTAAATTTACACAATGGAGTACTACTCAGCTATTAAAAACAATGAGTTCATGAAATTCTTAGGCAAATGGATGGAACTTGAGAATATCATCCTGAGTGAGGTAACCCAATCACAAAAGAACATACATTGTATGCACTCACTGATAAGTGGATATTAGCCTAAAAGCTCACAATGCCTAAGACACAATGCATAGACCACATGAAACTCAAGAGGAGGAAGGAACACCAAAGTGTGGGTACTTTGGTCCTTTTTAGAAGGAGTATCAAAATACTCAACCAGAGCTCCCAAGGTCTAAACCTGCAGCCTGAGAACACAAAGGGAGGAAAGGAACTCATGGCTCCACCTGTACAGGTAATTGAGGGTGACCTTGTTAGGCATCAGTGGAAGTGGAGGGCCATGGTCTCCGAAAGTTTGGATTCCCTAGTGTTGGGGAACACGAGAGCAGGGAGGTGGGATTGGGAGGATGGTGGGAGCACACCTTCATAAAAATAGGAAGAGGGGGTATGGGATAAGGGGTTTGGGGGGAGAATGGAAGAGGAGATAACAGTGAAAGGTAAATATGTAAAATATCCAATATAAATACAGGTAATGGGTCTGGCAAAAAAGATAGTTTATATTTCTTTAATAATATAAATAAGATTTATATTTCTTTAAATAGTGTCTTCATGGTTCTCTGAGGGTGGAAGAAGCGGCTGTTGGTGCTTCTGCCCTGATTTTACAAGAACTCTGAAAAACTGGCTTTAAAAACAAAAGAGGGGAAACTGTACCCCCAGGATGAGTCTCCCAAAAATACTTTCCATCATGCCTTGTTCACTTTTAACTTTCTAAAACTGAAAGCTCATGGCAAATCTGCCTCTCACTGCCTCTGGCATTGCTAAGACCAATAAAAACTATGTCACAGCTATGTGGAAGGACCCTCTTACCCTTAAATGCAATGGCCAGGACCCAGTTCTCATATGGGGCTGAGGATTGATATGCCTGTTTGATATCAAAGAAGCACAGCTAAATGGCCACCAAAAAGATTAATGAAATAAATAGATACCCCCACAAAATCAGGCCCAATTATAAATAAGATGAATAACAATTGACATCCATGGAAGAGAAATCTCCCTGAGAATTCCCTTCTTTTTCCTTTTCAGGTAAAAATGAATCACCTGTGATGTCTGCTGTTAGGAGTTCTAATCCTGATGCTGGCCTCCGGACTTACACTACTCAGACCTTCGATGGGCCTTTGACAAGGACATCAAACAGCTAGAGATTGACATCACTAATCTGAAGAAATCCCTCCTTTTGCTGTCTGAAGTGATCTCCAAAAACTGCAAAGGATTTTATTGGACTTGATTTACTCTTTTACAATAGAAAAGACTGTGTACAGCTCTAGACTGTGTACAGCCCTTATAGAAGAATGTTGCCTCTACATAGACAAAATAGGGATGATTAAAGAGGGCATGAAAAAGGTCAGAGAAGGTCTTGAGAAAATACAGAGAAAGGAAGAGAAAGAAAGAGAAAGATGAGAGCTGGTACAAGAATTGGTTTTCAACCTCTCCATGGTTGTCAATCCTACTTCCTTCCATCTTGAGACCATTAATTGGGTTATTTTTGCTTATTTCTTTTGGTCCCTGGGCCTTAAATAGGCTGACTAACTTTGTGAAACAACAGATAGATAAGATAGATAATCTGATAGCAAAATCTATTCAGATATATTATCATAAGTTAGCTATGGAGGACCACGAGACTCAAGATGAGGTTGTTACTCTATCCAGGGTGTTTTCAAATCCCATCTCCACCCAACCTAAAAGAGAGGACTTCTGCCCCTAGACCAAGCAGAGAGGGGCCACCCAGAACCCCCTCTGACTGGTGATCTGAATTCTTGCTTAGGCTGTGAGGCTAAGCACTGCAAAGGAATATAAATAAAATTTAAAAATATGTTTCTGGGTTCCCTGAGGGACAAGCCTGACTGCATAGGGGTTGATGTAAAAAGTATCCCCTCTCCAGGAAAAGGACATTGGGATGGGTATGACCCTCATGTCTCACTGGACAACCACAAGAGGACTGGAGGCATTACAAAGTCCCCTTTAATTACTGGAGGTCAGACGTCTATAACCATCTTGGCAAGATTAGAATAGCCATGGCCCTTCTATACTTGGAGAAGGGAGGAGATATCAGGGGCAGCCCTGCTTATACACTGAAGGTCTAAAATCAGCCATAAGCCTAAAATCAGCAATAGGCCTGACATACATGCCTACTAACACAAAGTCTTGGGTCTCTGTGGAAAAACACTGAAACAGATGGCTATAAGCTATTGTAAGCAGGCTGCTTTTGTGGAAATATACCAGCCTGAGTAGTTATAGACCTTGTAAATAGGCAGCCTTGGTGGATAGTACCAATTTAGATAAGGACAAGTGAATCATAGGCAGAGTCATGGTGACCTGTCCCCTGAACCTTCACCCAGCTGATACCCTGTTCTGAAAGATATCTGTACTCCCCCTGAACAGCTATGCTCCTGTGTCATCCCCTTCTCCACATCCTGCATGTTTGTGTTTATAACTCCTGTGTTAAAAAGTAAAGATTATGATTTTATAATTTAAAAAAAACAAAAAATAAAAAATAATAATGTCAAAAAAAGAGACACACAAGTGCTCAGGAGGTACATGACAAGATGCTCAACATCACTCACCATTAGGAAAATGCAAATTAAAATCACAGTGATATGGGCTATAATTCTAGCACCCAAGAGGCTGAGGCAAGAAGATCACAAGTTTTAGTCCAGCTGGGACTATATGGTAAGGATGCCTCACTTTCCATCTATTAGGATGATCATAAAAATAATCATTACGTAGATCAACAGGTGGGTACATGGGTACATAACAAATTCTGGGAAAAATGCAGAGACACTGGGGCCCTCTGACAGTGTTGATAGAAGTGTAAAAAAGGTAAAGGTGCTGTGGGGAGACATATGGAGGTCGCTCAAAGACAAATACAAAGACAAATACAAATACCTATGATACGACAGCATGAGTTTTGAGTGTTATTTTCAAAAACGATTTGAGAGGGTAATGTGAGAGAGATAGTTGTGTTCCCACAGTCACTGTAGTATTGCTCACTGCTCATAATCAAGATGACAAAACAGTCTAAATGTCCATTAGTGGAGAGATGTTATGTTGGTTAATCTTCACTGTCAGTGTAGCTGGATTTGAAGTCACTTGGGAGATAAACCACTGTGGGAAAGCCAGTGAAACTCCAGCCCTCAGCTTTACATGCACCTCTTCACTACTGAGCCAACATGACCTAGCTCACACTGCCATCACCTTGTCACAAAGGACTGTATCCCTTCAAACTGAGAGCTGAATGAAGCAAAGCCTTCCTTGGATTGCTTTTGTCTGGTATTTGACATAACAAATGAGGAAGTGTAACTATACAGATATATAAAGATGTATATAGTACATATATCAGAGACATGCATACAATAAGCTATCATTCAGTCTTGGAAAAGGAAGTCCTGCCATATCCTGAAGTATGGCTAAACCATGAGAGCATTTTGTTAAGTGAAATAAGTCAGCCGCAGAAAGAGAAATATTATAGAAATGTACTCATCTAAGGTATATTGGCCTAAACCAGACAAAGCCATGGAAATAGAGAGGTTGCTGGTTGTCGATGCTTGGGGGAAGAAGGAATGCAGGAATGTTATTCAACAACTAAGAATATTCTGTTCCAGTCAGGCTCACGAGCTGTGCCGTCCACGGCTGTGCCTGTGCTCACAGTGCTGTGTTGTGCACTTCAACCTTTGTTAGAAGGGCGTATTTCTTGTCAAAAGTTTATACTGCCATTTTAAAAAAGGAAAATAAAGAAAAGTATAGCATTTGCCTATCTGTGCAGATACTCTGACTCATATCTACCAGGATGAACCTGGCTGGCTTCACTGCAAAGACACTGTAGGCTAGAGATCCAAGCGCTACCCAGTGAATGGCCTTTCTCAGAAAGGACACATGATCAAAAACTTCCCACAGGCAGAGACGGCTCAAAGCCGGCTCACAAGCTTCATCAACATGGGGTAATGAGTTGTGAGTGATATGTATTGTTTTAAAGTCTGGACCACGCATATCACTTAAATGCTTATAAATGGGAAGACTCATGGGATATGGCTTTATAGTATATTTTTGATCAAATGTAGGTTTTCTGAACCTTGACGTTTTTAAGTTTGCAGCAAGGTCTCTTATGAGAAGGTCAAACTAGGATGTGGTCACATAAGTTTGTCTATAAAACAGCTAAAATGGTCCTTTTGGTCCTTTGTAGTGTTAAAGATGCTTCAATCAATATTTTTATCAATGTTTTTGAGGAGAGAGAAGACAATACTAGTAGTTAACATATATTGAATATTTATGTATTGGCTCTTGCACCAAAGTCATGAATTATACATTACTTTTTCTCCATCATATATATATATGCATATGTGTATACATATATACATATACATACATACATACATACATATACACATACACATACACATACACATACACATACACATACACATACACATACACATACACATACACATATATATACATATATTTGGCAAAGGTCATGGGACTACTAACAGCTAGACAGTAACTAGGAACTCAAGCAGCCTGATTCTAAGGTCCAGTCTCAGAGCTATCGGTTTGTATCATCTCTCTACAGATTTAAAAGAAAAACATCTTGGTCCAGCTACGTGACTCAGTGGGTAAAGGTGCTTGACATAAGCAAATTCAACCTCCCAGGATAACATGGTGGAAAGAGAGAACTGACTTCCACAAGTTATCTTCTAACCTGAAGGTTATGTCACATATGCATGCATGTATGCACACACACACACACACACACACACACACTCACACACATACACATACAGACACATGCACACACATACTTACACACACCCAAGCATGTGCACATAATTTAAAATTTCTTTTAATCTAAAAATTAAAAGAAAGATATTCTTAACTTTTAAGCAGCAGACAGCATGTCCATCAAAGTCTCTTCTTTAGAATAGATGTTCTATGCCAGTTGTTATCAGCTGGCTGTAAGCTGCGGCTCACTGCTGCCTGGTATCATAAGACAGAGCGCTGCTGAAATATGACTAGACTAGAAAAAGATCCTAAGCTAAGCTTTTTATTATAATTGTTACTCTGACGATAGTGGTCTTACACCATCATGATGTTGAAAAATCATAAGCTATCATAAATCAGACTGTGTATACATGAAGTGTAACAACTCTCCTCCACCTTGTTTTTCTTTTCTAGGAGTTTCAACTCTTGTCCTGTGTTAACTGCTTAACCTAAGATGAACAGACACCTGCAGTCCACTTAATTTCCCCTGTAGCTGGAAGACAAGACTGCTTTGCCCCTCACACACCAGGGAGCATGCAGCAGGGAAGACATTGCACGTGCGGTGAGTGCTGGTGAGCCAGAACCTTCAGGAAAGAGGTGCCAAAAACTCTCTGCAGGCCAGAGCAGAGTCTTGAGATCTCCTGAAAGACAAACCAGCCACTAAAATGGTGAAGCTGTAACTGTGTAGCTTTCCTGTCTTCAGATAATGCCTGTGCAGGCTTGGTCTGTTAAGTATGAATGTATCATGCACAAGTCATAATTTTTTCTGTTATCAGTGTTAGTCATTCTCATTGAATGATCTGATGTCTCTGCCATTCCTCCAGAATGGCCGCTGATCATTTCCAGCAATTCAGTATTGTGTAAGGCATAAGAAAGTAAATCGGACCTCAGTCCATCAAAGCACATGATAAAGGATCAAGATGGTAGAAGGATGAACTATCTCCAACAGAGCTTGGTCTTTCTCTTGCTGACTAACATGTGCTAAGATAGAAAGGAGGAGAAAGGGGGGCATAAAACATCTGTCCCCACTAGAGAAATGCCATGTGATTCTCATCTGAATGTAAAACATTCAAGACAATTTCCCTCTCATCTCTTTCAACCACTTTTGCTGAAGAGGAGCTAGTGTCCTCAGACCCCTTTTTCCTTTCAACATCTGTTTATGGCTTAGATTGGAGAGATTTTTTTGGAGAGATTTACATTTACCAAATGTCAACACAACAATGCATTGATATGTGGCTATTTAGGAATGAGGTTGTGCATGTGTGAGTGTGTGTGTGCTTGTGTGAGTGCATATGTATACATGCATGTGTGTGTATGTATTTCCATTATCTACTATAACATACAAACCATCTCCAAACTCACTGACTTAAAACAGCAGCAATGATTGAATTGCTCATAATTCTGCAGTCTGGTCAGGGTTCAGCAGTGGTTCATTGACTCTGTACAACATAGAGTGCTATGTAGTGCTAGTGAGCTTGACTCACCTGTGGCTAGAGGCTCATTCCAAGATGGCTCCTTTGAGAGACTGAATTCGCCAGATTCATAGCCATGGCAGTGGACTATGTGAGGGCATAAATCCCAGGAACCCCATCTCACTGGGGCCACCATAGCAACAGTTTATCACAGAATGAGCCAATTCTTGTCACCGTTGGGAACTGCTGTTATTTTTCTCACTTCTGCCAGAAATATAATACTAATATTTCCTAAGTGTTCAGTTGGCTTCTGAAAAACCACAGAGAGATGAAAAGGTCTGTGAGAGAGAAAAATACTTTGAACAAATAAAATTAGGAAAATAGAAGTTCTTGTTTAAACAACTGTCTTGGAACCCCAAGGGAGTAAGAGGCCCATGTGTAACTGAAGATGTCTATGTTACAGATGAAAGTATGTAGTAGTGGCTGACAAGAAAAAAATCCCTAAATACACACAGACATATCCAACAGAGTAGAAGTGCTCCAGGTTAACAAGACTCATTAAAAAATAACTTTTCAGGTAGAGTCAGGAAAACTCAGAATACAGCTTCCCTCTTTTTTAAAATTTTATTTATTATTTATGTGTGGGGACACAGGAGGACAATTTTAGTTTTGTATATGAGTATACTGTAGCTCTCTTCAGACACACCAGAAGAGGGCGTTGAATCATGGGATTCAGATGGTTGAAAGCCATTATGTGGTTGCTGGGAATTGATCTCAGGACCTCTGGAAGAACAGTCAGTGATTTTAACTGCTGAGTCATCTCTCCAGCCCCTCCAGTTGCCTCTTGTAAGCAGATGTTTAACTGGAATTTCAAGATTTCCCTTTCAATGTGAATGCTATTTTATGTGTTTGCCAGTGACAAGATTGTTAAAACACTGATGTGACTGACACTTCAAAGAACAAAATTAGAATCCCAAGTGATGACACACAGACATAAGGGCTGGGGAGGCCACGAGTGCACCTGTGTTATCTGAGCCCGTGTTAAGCTCTGAGGTCTGCATCTTTAAAAGAATGCTCAAGACATAAAGAGTTAAATCACTTTCTCAAGGTCACACCTTATCAGTGTGGTAGACAGATTTACAGCCAGATCTTTTAAAATCAATTTGTTGAATAAGAAATATCTATAAATTAAAGCATTCATTTTCTTATTGGTTTTGTTGTTGTTGTTTTGTTTTGTTTTCTGAAACTAAGAAATACAGTCCCAAACGTGAGGAGAGTAAAAACAAAAACGCAACAAAAACATCACAGTAAGGACTTTGAAAATTCTCATAAGCCTTGAGCTGAATTAAAAATAATTTTAAATAAAATGGCAATGGCTCTTGAAATAATGTAATCAAATACCAAATCTTTAGAAACTGAACGTGAGCACAATTCCCTCTGGCTAGATGTCTTCGAGAGAGTGATGTTTAAAGCATCAGAGTTTTTATTTATTTCACGTGATTCCTTTACAGCCCTCAGAGAAACCAAGTTCAAATCTCATTAGTTTCAAAATCTTCAAATAAATTATGCTATAGTCGTTACTGATTTGCTTGCTTTCAACAAGAGCTTCCTCAGTGGTGTATTGATTAAGGAATTTAAGCCAGGAATATTAATAAGGTGTGTTTCACCAATCCATTTGGCATCCTTTTCAAAGCCTTGCTGCTAGCTCAGAAGTGCTCCTTTGTGTGTGTGCCTCTCTGGCCATACGCAGAGACTGTCCATTACAGCAGCAGAATTGGTATCTCTGTTAGACTCTGTTCGAGGAGGCTCTGGCATAGCTTCGTTTGCTGTTTGTTTTCAACATTGGCTTTTCTTGCCAGTGAGGAAAATGACTCAATACTTAGTGCTGCAGCACCAGCACAGAGCACACCCCTGGGATGCAGACGCGGGAGGTGAGAATACAGGAATATTGGGTGTCCTCTAGTCACGGGCTCTCTTGGAACTCTGTTAAGTTGAAATGTCCAATTTTGAACTCAAGCAACTTTGGCAAGTCATGGAAAGTTTGAAAAATGGCCAGAAGAGAGTTATGAAATTTATCAAAAGGCAGAGGAAATGGGCCTTCTGGGAAATCTAAAGGAACTAAGGCTGTTTATTTCATAAAAGAGAAATATGGGGTGGGATTTAAATTCTGTCTTCATGTCTGCTATTACAGGAGTAGGGCACCCTCTAGGAACAGGATTGAGTCTCAAATCTAGGGTGTCCATAAGAGCCCTATTCTCCCAATTCTGGAGCAGACTGCCAACGAGAGGTGTTAATTTAAAAAATAGGGCAGAAGTGTCTTTATGTAGTATCGCCCAAAGGCAAATTATGCTCAACAATCATGGCCCCATTTTGGAGCCATTATTCACAGAGCTGGATGAAAGTCAAATAGTCAGAAGAGTAAACTTCCCCATCTTGGAGGCCCCCATTGCCTGTGTTCAGGGGCTTCCTCCTGTGCAATGTGTGGATCTCCAAATCTGTAGCCCACCCAAGAGCCTGGAGGAAACTGAAGTTCAGGGCTCAAGCAGAGCAAGGGTGCCACTTCGCTTCTGCCTCTTTATCTGTTGCTAAATGCGGAATTCTTTGTTCTCTGCGGCTTTGTTGAAGATGGCAATGCTGAGTTTCAAATGTGTGGTTCTCAAATGAGATAGTATGTGAGAAATGCTTCAGAAGGCATCGGGTCCTCCATAAGCTTTGGTTCTTCTCCCTTTAGGACATCCAGCAGGGCAGCTGGAAGGAGAAACGTGGGAAGGGTACTTAGTTAACTCACAAAAGAGGCTCGAACATTTGATAACAAAACGTTGCCTTTTAAAAACACAGACAAAAATAACTATTCTCAAGTCTACCAAACAAGTCCTAGCTCCAGGAGGCTCAGTTGATTGGGTTGAGCAAGTTTCCTCTCTGCCAGGTTTGCTAGGCATACATCCTTATCCCTGTCTAGTCCATGAGCAAACCAGGGCTCTGAAAGATCACATACGTGCTATTCAGATCACTTGCTGCTGACCTATGACCCTGGAACTGAAACCCAACTTTCTTCCGGTTCCAGCCCCTCAGAGAGCAAAAGAGAGATGTAACAAGACTCGGGCTTATAAGCAGAGTCATTCAAGGACAAAGCCCTAGTTAATACTTAATGCTACCACATCCAGAGCATTCAGAGAGCCACATCTCCGGACTCCCGAACTTTGGTGCATAGACGGTATTGCCACGTGTACACCATTACAAAGAAGCACCCAGCTGCCAGCTCCAACATCACAAGAGGTCTAGAACTAGGAAGAGAGATGACTATTTTCTCCCTCCCTCTTTTAGATCTGATTGTATATATATTTTTTAAGTAGATTTCTGAGGGCACAGTACTAGCTAGCAACTTCTGCCTCTGACACAGCAGGAAGTCTGGAGTGTCACTTGATTTATGCTGTCCCCAGCTTGTGTCAGCATGCCTCTACACACAAACAACTTTCCACCCGTTTAAGGCACACAGGCAAGAACAGGGCAACTGTGACTCACCATCCAGCAGTTCTAACCTGGGACCACTCACCTTTCTTTCCCCACTCAGTGAATGGTGTGTGCTAACAGAGATATTTATAGACAACAGATTGAACCCCAAAGCAGCGGCTGAGTCCATCCCATTTTTAAAGGGGCCTATTCATCACAGCCTCACAGGCAGCGCCTGCTGCCTCTCCATGCCTGAGAACATGGTAGCAAAACTTCATCTAAGTTTTGGGATTGTTTGTTTATTTTTTGCTTGCATTGAATAAGAGAAGAATGGACACTGTGGTATTACTGACTATGTTCTGGTTACAGACAATTACACACAGAATAAAATTCAAGACCGTTCATCATCCGGTGTCCTTTCCCTACACACACACACCTTAGCCCACCACTAACTCTCCTCCTGTCCTCATTTGCCTCCAACTACTGAAGCTTCCTGGTGCTCTCAAAATACTCGTGGGTGGAGCATCTTAGTCTTTGTACTTGATTTCTGGATTTCTAGAACTCTCCTTGCATAGCCCCATGATCTTGCTCAGATGTTCTACAGGCAAAGAGGTCTTTCTTTCCTGGCTCCTCCCAATGTCCCCTCAGTCACTCCATCCCTCTAGCTAGCTTTTATTCTCCACACAGTGGAAGGCTGCCCACAGGTCTGAGGTGATTAACGATGCATAGGTAGCATCCTTCATCAGTTTCCTCCCTCTTCTTGGCGTTTGTGTACTTAATAGTATGCTGGGTATATGTTTGTTTACTCGGTTTATTTAGATGGATATGCAAGAACACACGTGTTCATACAAAGTGCATATAGCGGTCCACAACCACAACTCCTACACCAAACACAGCCACACTTATAGCAGGTCGTGATGGAGTGTAGCTGAATAAAGGACTATTTTGAAATGAGACTAATGTTTCAAGAGTGATGAGAACAGTTATAAAATTGTATTTGCCTTTGTATGCTGGCCCTACCATGGGCTAGAAATAAATTTTTAAAATTTAGTTGGTAGTTTATCAGAGAAAAAAAAGCAGTCTCTGAGAACAATGTTCTATCATTTGATGTAGAAGAGGAAATGAAAATGTAAAAAGAGAAATTAGGAGGTTGAAATACATAGTTACCAGACAGGATGAAATTGTAATTACTCATATTTAATCACCTGTCAGAGGGTGGCCATAGATCCACTGTTTATGATGAATATATGGATCTTAAACTTATACGAAAGCACACTCCAAAGAGTGCAAAATTCTGAGAATGCTTCATAAACCAAAACAAGCATGACAAAACCCAGGCAGCGCTCTGGAGAGCGTCCGCACTGGCTACAGAGCTGACCGGACAGCTCACATCACCCTGCAGGGACACATTTCATGTCTCTGTGACTGAATTGCTCTCAGCTGATGTTCTCTCTGTACACAACTCCAGTTGACTTTCCCCTTGGGCTTTGATAGTAAAAAATCATCATCTTGTTTGTCTCAAACAGTGCTTTTATACGAATTCCAAAGGAAATCTCTATATCCAAACACAAGCCAGCATTTCCCAAGCTTATCCAAGGTGCTCACAGATATTCACCAAATTTAAAATCTGTATTTATGCATCTATCAATATGAATAATCCATTTGAATGGCCTCTCTCCATCTGATAGGCAGTGCACTAAAGACCCCTGGGAAGCAAAACTGAATCTGTTTTTAGCTCAGAGCTTTTGGAACCTTGCTGAGCAGAGTAAAGTACACATTTCCTCTAACAATTCTTCCAAAATTATTTACGATGCTTCTTGTTATGCACACACACAGAAGCTATAATCTACTATTTGAACACAGACATTAATGCCTAACAAGATTACATATCCCTTGCATAGTTTTCAAATGCCGTCATAGAGCCCGAGAGTTTTGCAAAGCTCATAGAGTTGGTCGACACAAAGACAGTTGTGGTAGCAGGAGTAGCAGACAAACTACAGACATTTTTACTCACGTCTTCTTTCTAGGAACTCTTCTGCCCAGTCCTTCAGCAACAACATAAATCCACAGGAAATGTGACATCTCCACTCCGTGGGGGCCTCTGCCCACGTCTGAGGTGATAGATGCATAAGAGGCATCCTCCATTAAGCAGAGGCAGTTAGTTTCCTCCCCCAAATTTCACATCCATCTCTAAAATACCTTAAGTAGATGATTCATTTAGAAAAGGTAGAGACAGAGCTTGGAGAAAGGATGGTCCTCTTGCTAAGGTCCAGCTTCATCTTCCACTTGGAGACGATGGGTTTTCCCTATCACCCATCACTAAGTCTCCCCTTTTCATGATGTTTTGGCTAGGCTCAGTTTCTAATCCTTTCAAAATCACTAATATCACAGAGCAAAACAGAAAATGAGTCGAAGAGAGCAGAGAGCAAATGCTAGAACATGTGACCTACTCATTGCTCATCTCCTAAATCTGAGATTCTTCTGTCTCTGTGTTTGTAACTAAAAGAAAGCACTGTTTCCAAGAAGAGAAAGGGCCCAGTTCTATAGAAATGAAGTGAATTTAGGTTTTTATCAGTCTATCAGGTCCTGGTTGCTTTTTAAATGCTTTAAAATTATACTTTCCCCATATTCTGAAATATATGTACACATATATATCTACACATATGCATACACATTCCTATACATATGAATAGATACACACAAATGCTGAGGGTTTTGTTGTTGTTTTCTTGAGATATTTTCTATTTGACTATAAACAGATTTGATCCTCCTGAAGTTTAAATGTATCAAAGCATGATTTGCAGCCCAAAAGCATATGTCTAATCTACTCTGTGCTTTGATGGGAGTAGGAGAGGATCAGAACCCAATAACTACTCTATCTTAGAAACAAGGTGACTGTTTCTATGAACACAGTCACATACCTCTGTGTGCATGTGTGTGTATGAATGTATGTGTGCATGCATGGGTACATGAGTATGTGTGTGCATGTGTGGGTATATGTGTGTGTCTTTTTACAGAATAACCTGGCAATAGTTGTCTCTCCATAACCACAGGTTCCACAAGCAACCATGGGTTAAAAATGTCCTTAAGGGCTCACCAGGTGAAGGTGCTTGTTTGGTAAGCCTGGCAACTTGAGTTTGATCTTGGAACCTATATAATGGTGGACAGAGAGAACCAACCCCATGAATTTGTTTTCTGTCTCCATCCATGTGCCATGGTATGAATGCCTACATACCCACATTACACACACACAATAATAATAGACTAAAATGTTTTAAATTCAAAACTATTTTTCAAAAACAATAAAAATATTTACGTTTAAGACAACAACTGTTTGCATAGTCTTTTGCGTTAGGCAATCTGTGGTATAAAGCACAGAAGAGAATGTGATATGCTATGTGTGTGCAATGCCCCATTTTATACAGGGAACATAAGTATCCTATCATGTTGCTATCCACGGGAATCCCAGAATCATTTGACCCATGGATACTGAGAGATTCTTGCTCAAACAAAATGCTGCAAAAATATCTGTGTCCTTCAGTTTTCACCTCAACTTGTAAGAATGCCAAAGATACCTTATATTTTAAAAAGTTACATCCTTAAAAAATTTTAAATATCATCTGAGCATTGGTGGCTCATACTTTTGATCCCAGCACTTAGGAAGTAGAGGCAGATGGATCTCTGAATTCAAGACCAGCCTGGTCTACAGAGTGTGGTCCAGGACAGCCAAGCTACACAGAGAAACCTTGCCTTGAAAAGCAATGTAAATAAATAAATAAATAAATAAATAAATAAATAAATCCATTTAGAAATTATAATGTATCAACTTGATGAACTGTTACGCAATACTTAAAGCCATGGTATAAGGAACACATAGACAATTACACATTAGTGACTTTATGTGAATGAATTGTTCTGATGTTGCATATACAGAATGATTGCGACTATGTAGAAAGAATCAGATGGAAAATAGTCAAAAGAAACAAAACTGGCTACAGTTACTTATTAAATGGAAGGCTTAGTTCCTCTCTGTGTCTCTTTTTCAAGACAAACTTTTGCTATATCATCCATATGGTCTTGAACTCACAATCCTTCTGCCTCAGTCTCCCAACGGGCTGAAATCACAAGCATGAACTATGACATCCATCTTGTGTTTTTGTTTTTTAATGTGTTTGCATTATGCTTCTAGGTTTACATTTTCTAACTGAAACCAGTTTAGTAAACTCTGGCAATAACTGTTTATACTCAGAGTAACCAGACTCTGATTTGCAGCAAGAGAGTGTTCACTAGGACTTAGGAACTTAGGAGGATCCTTCCAATAGCATCCAGAAAGGCCTATGAGATGGCTCAGCAGGTAAGATGCTCACCAACAAGTTTGCTGACTTGAGGTTGGTTAGAGAAGCCATGTGATGGAAGGAGAGAACTGACTCCCTCAAAATTTCCTCTGATTTCCATATATGCACTGTGATGTGGGTGCTGAGACAGACAGACAGACAGACAGACAGACAGACAGACAGACAGACAGACACACACACACACACACACACACACACACACACACACACATCCTGTAAAAAATTTAACTAAATCACTGATCTCTACAGGGAAATTATTATAGTGGAGTACACCGAAGCAGGGCAGGGTGTTTTAATTTGTGAATCAAAAAACACTGTTGTTAAATGTTCACCAACACTGCTCCTAGGAATGCCTGTATGCCACGCAAAGTGTGTATGATAATTAGTATTTTCTTTTGGAAAATATGCTATCAAATATTCTTCTGAAGCCAGACTTAGTAGCACACACCTTTAATCCCAGCACTCAGGAGACAGAGGCAGGCAGATCCCTTAGTTCAGACAAACCTATTCTGTGTAGCGAGTTCCAGACCCTCCAAGGCAATACAGCGAGGGTCTGTCTCAAAAAAAAAAAAAAAAAAAAAAAAAAACAAAACAAGAAAAACAAAGCAACTGCCCTCTTTTCCTTCTGACAGAAAGCATATATAATGACCAAGTGAGATAAAAGTAGCTGTTTCTTGGTATCCATAGATATTGGTTCTAGAAATCCTCCTAGAATCTGCGTATAATCAGGTTCCATATATAAAATTGCCTATATTTGCATCTTCCCATACATTATACTCTTTAGATTGCCTGAAATATTAGTGCATGGTGCATGTAAGTGCTACACAAATTGTTATACTGTGCTATTTAGGGAATAATGATAAAAAATGTTGATATGGTACATGTTTAGTGTAGGCAATTTTTCTCCCTAAGATTTTGACCTATGGTTGAATCTGCAATCATGAAACACACAGATATGGCTGACTGTACTGACTGTCTAATCCTCAACATATCGTGAAGTTCTTATTTCCCAACTGAAAACTAAACTTAAGACCTGGTTTCCTTACATCCAGAGGCTTCCCTAGGACTTAAAGATAATTTGTACCATACTGAGAACTCAGGCTGTTCTGAGTGCAGCCATACTCGTCTCGTGTTTGATCAACGCTGCTGTTGCTTTATTGTGTGAGGAAAGCTGTTTGCACTTCCAGGGCACATTACGTACAGGGTGCGTTATGTACAGGGCGCGTTATGTACATAATTTTTATTTCCTTCCCATTCCAGAGCTACTGAAATGGGGGAAATCTTCTTTTAAAAGTTCTCCCTCATCCTCAAAAAGTGTGAGTTAAAAGAAGAATGGTCATTATATTTGGGTCTAAAGACATCACAGATGATGAAAGTTGGAAGTCAGCCACATAGTAAATATTTCCCTAGCTTTTGATCGATTTAAGAATTTATTCATACGAATAATCCTTAAACATTTAAAAAAATTATACTCTACCTTTTTTTTAAAAGTAAAAATTATTAGCCAGGCATGATGGAGCATGACTTTAATCCCAGGATTTAAAAAAGAGGTGATCAGACTGCTGTGACCAATAAACATAAAGTAAAAAATATTTTCTGGTTATATCAAAGCACGAAACCCGAGCCATCGGAGTGCCCTCTGATAGATCATCACAGTGGCAGGTTCCTATTTCAGGGTTCGCTATCTTCATTCTGTACTTGGCTCTAAATAGTTGCTGTTGCCTATGAACAACTATTTCAGTCTTCCATTAAGTCTAGTTTAATGCTTGCCTTAAAAGGTCTCCATCACCCAGCTGATGCATGACATTTTTGTGGTAGTGTTCTATTCTTTTATTACAAAAGCATCCAAGAGAGAATACAGTATGTGTCATTTGTACCTTGATGTAAAAAGGTTGCTCTTTGAGGTGGATAAGCTCTTGACTCTGATGAGATGGATTTTTACAGTGAGAATGCCTTAGGTCTTTAGTGGAAAAGTGATAGTCTTGGCAAAATGAAGGGCTTGAAATAGATCAGGTTGATTGTGATGGTTTGTATATGTCTGGCCCAGGGAGTAGCTCCATTAGGAGCTATGGCCTTGTTAGAGTAGGCATTTCACTGTGGATGTGGGCTTTTAGAGCTTGATCCTTGCTGCCTACAAGCCAGTCTTCTATTTTTTGCCTTCAGAACAAATGTAGAACTCTCAGTTCCTCCTGTACCGTGGCTGCCTGGATGCTGCCATGCTCCTGTCTTGATGATCCTGGACTGAACCTTTGAACCTATAAGTCAATTAAATGTCCTTATAAGAGTTTCCTTGGTCATGGTATCTGTTTACAGCAGTAAAACCATAGCTAAGACATTGACCAAAAATAAAGTTTGTCCACCTCAATATTTCCTTCTCTAGATCATATATAAAGAAGTAGTAGTAGAAGCAGAGTTGTTAGAAATAACTGCAATGCAGCCTTCCCATGAGCATGGCAGTTAGACAGGTTAGGAAGGGTGGAGATAGGCTGGCAGGCCTTAGTAAGTCTCCTCACTTGGCTTCCAGAAGCAGGCACGCACCCTGCACCTGGCCTGAGAAATGCATTTAACCTAGTTCCCAGCACATGCCACCAAGACTTGCTGCTCATTCACCTCAGGCTCAGAAGGCCACATGGCCTGGTTACAGTTCCACTTAGTTCTAGCACCTAAATGATTTCTCTCATTTCTTTAGGGAAAAAAAAAGCATGATAAAAATTTGATTCTAAGAAGCCAATATGAGTGTTAATGCTAAGGAAGCCTTCGGTGTTTGCAGTGGTTGGCTTGGGAGAAGATCTGCCATGATGGTTTCCTAAGAGGAGAGGACAATGGGAGCAGAAACCCAGAGCCACAAGGTTTTATCCTGCTCTCAAATTCACTCCAAATTCCAGCACTGGCTCAGCTACGTGGACACCAAAACCTGCAAGGATGCTTGTTTGTTTAGTGTATCCCCAGAGAGAAAGAAAGGAAATCTAGCAAGTACTGTGGTGGTTTGAGTAGGTATGGCCTTCATAGATTCATGTGTTTGAATGCTTAGTCCATAGGGAGTGGCACTATTAGAAGGTGTGGTCTTGTTGGAGTAGGTATGGCCTTTTTAGAGGAAGTGTGTCACTGTGGGGGCAGGCTTTGAGGTCTCCTATGCTCAAGCTACACCCAATGTGGCACACAGTCTCATTCTGCTGCCTGGGGATTAAGATGTAGAACTCTCAGCTCCTTCCCCATCACCAAGTCTGCCTTCGTGCTGCCATACTTTCTGCCATGATGATTTGATGATGGACTAAACTTCTGAAACTGTAAGACAGCCCCAGTTAAATACTTTTCTTTGTAAGAGTTGCCATGGTCGTGGTGTCTCATCACAGCAACAAAACCCAATCTAAGAAAATTACCTTCTTTTAGGTCAAAGCAGCTGATTAGTCCGTAGCACAGTCTTTATTTACAACCTTAATACAGCATTGAAAGGATTTGTCTATGTCCTTTATTTCCCACACAAGACTACTGTTTCTGGAAGAAAGTTTATGAATTTTCTAAGTTTCCCACCTTGTCCTTGACTCCCATGATGTTCATTTTTTTGTTTTATAAGTTCAATGAGAAGTTTAGATAATATATTTTGATCATATTCCTACTTACCCTTTCCTTTCCCATCTAACCTCCCACATACACACACCTCTCCCTTGAGCCAATTTGTGCTCCTCAAATATTCTTAGATATGTGGTCTTCTACTGGAATGTGGTTAACCCACGGGGGCCATACCCATAAAGAAAACCCACTCACCTTCTCCCAACATCTACCAGAGCTCCTCAGCTAGTGAAGGGTTTTCATGCCTACCTTCCTCCACTCTATGCTGGAATCTTTCTGGTTTGAGCTTGCACAGGTCTAGAGCATACTACCACAATTGTTGTTGAGTACTTATGAACAACTGTTCTGTGTTCAGAAAAACCCTTTCCTTACGGCTATCCACTACTCCTGGCTCCTACAATCTTTCTAACCCCCCTTTCCCCATGATCCCTGAGGCTTGGAAGGAGGATTTATAATATAAATGTCCAATTTAGGGCTGAGAATTCTGCAGTGCCCTTTTCTCTGCAACTTGATGAGTTGTTGAACTACTATAAAAACAGCTTTCTGATGAGGGATGAGAAATGCACCAATCTACGAGTATAACTCGTATATAGTATAACAGTAAGCCATTAGTAGTCAGTTAATTCTAGATCCATTTAGCAAAGTTACAGTAATAAGTTCTCCCTGAGGGCTTGCACCTGGCACCTGTCTAGTCATAGGTTCCTGGCCCCAGTAAAGGTACCAGGTATGTTTTTCATCTTGTAGAGCATGTCTTAAATTATATCAGAAAGTGGTTGGTTACTCTCATAACATTCATGTTACTACCCACTGCAGTGTGCACATCATGCCAGAATGGTCATTGATGTAGCTTGTATGGTTCACAGCTGGGTAAGAATAATGGCTACTTTCCTCCTCCAGTAACATGTGTAACACCTCCCAGCTCCGTGAAAGCACCATCCAGAAAGGATGGAGTTTCCAAGTGAGTACTAGTTTGATTTCTCCATGTTTTGTAACTCAAGTAGGTATTGTCTTCAGCAGTAGGGTATGGCCATCAAGTTCTGGAGGGTAATCAAGAGCATCAGTTACCATCTGTAATGTTCAAGGGGTCAATGGGACCTCACTGGCCAACAACACCAAACGAGGAAACCTAATAACAAATACATGTGGAGAAAGTGGAGCATTATTCACTTCTGGTAGGAGTGTAAGCTGGTGAGGCCACTGTGGAAATCAGTGTGTAGGTTCTTCAAAAGGATACAAATAGATCCACCACATGACCCAGTTATACCACTTTTGGGCATATTACCCAAAGGACCTACCTATATCCTACTATAGAGAACCCTGTTCATGCATTTTCATTGATGCTCTATTCAGTAGCCAGGAAATGGAAACAACATAAATGGTCATCAACTGATGAATGGATAATAAAAAATGAGGTACATATGCAAAATAGAATGTAATTTACCTATTAAGAAAAGCCAAATTATAATTTTTTTCATAAATACGGCATTGTATAACAGTTTCCTCTGAGGCTGAAACATTTCATGATGCAGGGAAGCTCCTTAAACAAGAAAGTAATTCAAAATAGCTTCAGGAAGTCCTTGAAACCTACCAGATTCACTAGGCCCCTCCCTGCCAGAGTAAGTAATGAAAGCTGCAAAGAGATTCAGAAAAGTCAAACTGCAAAGAAGACTCTGAGCCAGACCAGCTGCCTGGAAGATGTTTAGACCAGAATCACTTAGAAAGGGCTCTCTCCAACCTGTTGAGCTGCCTGCAGTTTGTGCCTGTGCTGTAGCTTCCCAGATTTTGTGAGCTGTCACCCATGTTGCCTGGGCTTTGGTGATACAGCTATCTTTGAGAGTAACTCCTCAAAGATACTCCATATTCCTGTAAGTAACCTCAATAAAACTCATTGGTTCACCAAGTTGGACTTTGGTAGTATAGGACTTTGGTCTGTTGTGGGCTCCTTATCTGGGGTAAATAGATGGGTATGTTGAGTCTCCCCAGAAGTTTTGCAACAAAACATGAACTAAAAACAATCATTCTTACTGAGATAACCCAGACACAGAAAGACAAATGTCCCATGTGCTCTCTCATCTGTGGATCTTTGAATCTTTAGATATGTGCATTAAAGTTGGAATACCCATTTGAGGTCAGAAAATTAGTAAGGGACCATGGAGAGGGGAGAGCTTTTAAGGGTTGGGAGATAGAGTTCAGTGGTATAAAGGACTAAAGGAGAATTATGGAACAGAAAGGGTTAAATTGTGGTAGGAGATGGGAGGGCAGGGTATAGGACACACACACACACACACACACACACACACACACACACACACACTACAAGTTCAATGGAGTTATTCTATAAAGGGGCAACACTGGCCTTCCTACACTCCATGGGCCACAACTCACTTTGACAGTAAATGCTTAATTATTTCTCAGTTTTTCCTGGACCACCTCTTCTACTTTCAGTGGGAGATCATCTTGTTTTCCAGTGATGGAGACTTTCCACTCCATTCTTCCTACTCGAAGCTTCATTGGCCATCATGGTAGCCATTAGCACAAGTGGCTTCTTTCCCAAGCTTTGAGGTGTACTTCAAGCACAAAATAAACATAAAATACATAAAGGGAAAATATTTTGGCATTAGTGCTTCGCCTTGACGATGTATTCATGTGGCAATATATCAAAAAGAGTAGATTAAGGAAAGCAGTGTTAAATTAATTTCATTTTTAACTCGGATACTAGATAATGTGCCTTATTTTGTCTCCATCCCTTACTGTATATTAGAATTGCTTGAGAGCTTTTGAAAATGACTTTTTGTAACCAGCATACTTAAACCAAAGTATCTGGGGCTGGGACTCAGAATTGGTACTGTCTGTCTGTCTGTCTGTGAAGTATCTTGAGTCATGTAAGCAAAAATCTTTCCCAGGGCTTCTTACACTTTTTTCTTTTTTTTCTTTTTTGGAGACATCTGCTTTGTTTTCAGCAGTAACATGACATACATCCTACCACTTCTTGGATCTTAATGTGTCAGAGAATCACATGGGCACACTAAAACTAAATGAGTAGATAAGAGTGTGGCTGATGTCCTGCATTCCAAACATGTATCCAGGGGATGCCCAAGAGTCACTTTGTGTGAGGAACAAGGCTTAGAGCATTGCCTGTGACTCACCTGGTGGGTGGAAACTTTGCTAACTGCCTAGTTATTACAAGAATGCCAACAGCACAGACACATCCTGGTGATGGACAGCTGGCTTTCAGAGCAGATGATCAGCTTTCAAGAATAGTCATATGCACACATATTTATGTACGAACCGAGGTTCTTGAGAGTAGGGTAGTCTTCTTCACACCTCATATCTCTTAGACCTAAATGACATCTATAAGCTTTTTTCCTTTTATTCTCAGGGTCTAAGAAGAAGCCTGGGCCTTAGGGTAGGCCTAGGTCTTGGGGTAGGATTAATGTCATGTACCCCTGTAGGGCCGTGAAAGGGGTCTTGGTTTTGGTCAAAGTGCTGGCTGGAAATCCCGGAGACCAACAGGTGTCCATTGTCTGTAAGGGATGAGCATCTTTACACTGTGCTCCCAGAATTCAGGCTCCTAACACGTGGCATGGAACTCCATTGACCTGAACTGTTCAGTCATGTTCAGGGCAATGCAGCCCCACCCAAAGAGCACACAGGTAGAGGGTGTGACTACAGACCTCAGGCCCTAGATTTACATACTAATGAGATGCCTGAAGGCTAGAGGGTAGAGCCAATTAAGAATTCTTCCCCAGCCCCTCCCCCCTCCATTTAACTCAGGTCTGCCCTGAGTTTCACCAGGGTGCACATCCAGATTTAACCATCATCCATCATGCCAATGAAGTCGTTTTGGAAACCCATGGACTTTCTCATGTGAGGAACTGTGGAGAAGGCCTTTAATGAGCCCCTGTAGCCACAGCCACCATGCCTAACTTCTCACCTGAAGGAACCCCTGTGTTCAGCCACCCTACCCACATACCCCCAAACCTCATTGCTTCCTCCAGCAGTGTCAAGATTTACTCTCTTCTGTCCCTCAGTTTTCTCAGCACCACTAATATTTCTCTAGGACCTATCACACCATCACCCCTGCTTTTCATTTGTGTCTGTGACCACTCCACTTCTCCTTTCCTGTTTCCCACAGGACTCTACAATCCACTCTGTTGCATCTTTCAAACATGATTCTCCTCATCTCAAGGCCCTTTCCTTCCAGCCCCTGACCTGGATGGTCCTTTCACTGAGAACTCCTACAGAATCACTTTCCCCTGAAGTTCTGTGCCTTTAATCTTCTGTGCACTGGGGCTGAGATGACGCAGGGTTCTTGTTTATCACTCCCACACTGCTTTCATAGTGTTCTCTCTCCCCCCCTCCCTGGATAAACTCTTTTCCCTCAAGCTCTTTCTCCCTCTCTACCTTTCTTTTTTCACTTCTCTATTCCTTGGCGTTTCTTCCAATCCTTTCCCTGTTCCTTATGATTTCAACACAAACAGGCATCTGATAAACCTCTTCAAAAACTCCCCTCTGTCAACCACCATCAAAGACACAAGCTCCTAGGCTAATCATTTCTATTTAGGAGAGATACGTGTTTTCTTAACCAATAAACAAGCATTTTGTGAACCTTACATCTTGGGTTGGGGGAACAGCTTCTACAAGGTCATGGAAGATTCCCAGCTCCCTCTTACTTAAGGGGTGAGTACTCCTTAGATCCTCATAGTCCTAAACTCATCTGTAAACTAGAAAAGTGTGAGGGTATGAGAAGGAACAAGGGGGTAATTTTTAAAGGCCAGGATTAGAATAGGCATAGGCTTCCATTCATTTTTCTTTTGCCATATCAACTCAGTGGCTATTGTGTGGTTAGAGTTTTGGTAATGGGCACAAGCTACAGTCATCTGGAAAAAAGTAATCTTAGTTGAGAAAATACCTTCATCAGTCTCTTGGGGGCAGTGATTCTTGATTAATAATCTTTGTGTGAGGGCCCAGACCACTGTGGGTGGTCCCTCTTGGGCAGGTGGTCCTAGGCTGTATAAAATAGCAGGCTGAGGAAGCCAGTAAGCAGTATTTCCTCTTGGTCTCTGCTTCATGTCTTACCTCCATGTTACAGCCTTGAGTTCCTGTCCTGACTCCCTTTAATGATGGAATAACCTATAAGTAGAAACAAGCTCTTTTCTCTCTAAGTTGCTTTCGGTCATTGTGTTTTATAGCAATAGAAAGCAAAGCAATACAGCGATCTGTATTACAATAAAACAATAACACAGCTAATCAGAAAAGAGGAATACCTCGCTTAGTGGTGAATAACCACCGTGCAACTGATGTTGTTCTTTTGTTCTTTTACCTGTTTCTCATGCTTACCTCCCACATCTCCAGCTCACACTGTACATGCCTCCTTCTGTTCACCAGGACACCTATCCATCTATTCATTGGGATACCCATCCATCCATCCATACCACTTTTGGCTGTCTTTTCATCCTCACCTTTCTGGAGTCTGCCTAAATGGCCAGATGGCATACTTACAATGTTTCCAGGAGTCTGATCACTGTTCCTTTGCATCTTCTGTGGCACTGTCTCTTGGCAATACCTCAACAGGTTTAGCTGCAGCTGAACAACAAATATATCTGGGCACAAAGTCCCAGCTACTCTCAAAGACCCTGCTGCTTCATGCTCAAGTTGTTGAACATTAGTGAGCTGATTTGTCAGGCGACTAGACCCATTCCCTTGAAATGGATTATCTCATCCTTCCAAATGTCCTTATACTACCTCATCCACTCTCTGTATGCCTTTGTTATCACCTCCCCAGTTATTACTTCCAGATTACAAGCTTACTTTCTGCTTCACAGAGAAAATTGGACTATAAAGGGTCCAGAGACTCACATCACTATATCAAAATCTGTATATGTTGCATCTACTGCATCCCATAACAGTTAAAGTCTGTCAAAGTGCCCATATATTCATAGATCTCATCCCCTCACAATCTCTTCAGAACACCCCCCAGGGAGCTCTCTTTCTGTCTACATCATCAATGCCTCATTTCACTGAACTTCCTCATATTATACACAAATATCATCACCACCCTTACATGACTGGGGATGATGAGGGAATGAATGAAGAACAGTCACAAAGACACACAGACAGAAAAGCTGAGGTCAGCTACTCAGATGCACACTCTACACTAACTACAGAGTAGCCAAAAACATCAGTGAGCTCCGGGTTTGATTGAAAGATCTAACCCAAAGAGTAAGGTAGAAGAGCCATGGAGGAAGATTCCGGATCTCACCCTCAGGTCTTCACAGATATTAGGACATATATGTGCGTCATGCATACACAAATGCACGCACACACATGTGAACATGCATGCACACTTGCATGCATGAACATATGCATAAAAGAAAAAAAACCTGGCAGAAAACTTGCACTCAGTTTCCTCCAGGACAGATGTGTTTCACAGTGCCTCCTCTATCAGGTCTTACTTCCAGCTGTGGGGAGCCCTGTCTCCAGGTTCCTATAGGCACTACCTCACTTGTCTTCTCTCTTCTTTGTGCCCCACCCTCCTGGAGTCCTCCCTCAGTGCTTCACTGCTGTCCATACTGGTCCTTCTAATGCAAGTCCTATCCTTTCTCTGCTCTGGACTTTAATGGCTTACTGTCTTCATGTTAGAGCTCCTCTCAAAATGACCTACAAGCCTCACAAACTCTATTTTCTCTTTAATTCCAATCCCCCATTCCTCCACATTATGGAGTCCACCCTGAAATTGTATCCTGCATAAACATCTGGCTTTGCACTGTGTTGTTCCTCTGCTAAAATAGTCTTGTCCCATACACTCAAGTAGCAAACCTTTGGCTTCTCCAAGAACATATTCAATGGGCCACCTTATCATTCAGGAATAGAGATATAGCTCAATTGTAGAGTGTCTTTAGCATTCATGAGGCCCTGAATTTGAACTCCAACAATGAGGGAAAGAAATGCTGTGGCATTGTATTACATTCTAACATTTTTCTAATTAACTTACCAATCTATTCTTACATGGTTTGTCTTTCCCCTCCAGAATAAGACTCTAAGATGGCAAGGAATTCCCAACACTTACAGCCATGCACAGTAAACATGTTGAATAATTGAATTAATGACCTCATTTTTTAATGTTCCTCAGGCCAGTGCTGTATACCCGGAGGCATTTAGTAAATTTTCTCTACACGAGAATATTAAGTCATTCTGTAACTTTTATTTTAGATTGTTATTTTTTAAGACTATCTAAATCTCTCAAGCCAAACAAGAAATGTTATATCTTTTTTGCTTGTTTGTTTTTGTGTTTGTTTGTTATGGGGTATGTGTATGTTTTGTGTGTATGTGCCCATGTATATGGAGATCATAGGTCAACCTAGGTGTTGTTCCTCGGGAGTCTTCCATCTTTTTCTTTTGAGACAGATTCTCTCATGGGAATCTGGAACTACATGGTTAGGCTGACTGGCTAGCAAGCTCTAGCACAATCCTTGTGTCGCTATCTTTCCAGTGTTGGGATTATAACACAAGCTTTTAATGTAAGTGCAGGAGCTGGAATTCAGGGCTCTTCATCTTGTGGGCTAAGCGCTTTCGCACTTAGTTACCTCCCCAGTCCTGACTCATTTTGATATTGAAATACTGCAAAGGCATGTGTGAAAGTCCTCTTAGTCCCTCACACTTGCTACTCCACACAGCTGCATCTGGCTAACTAACAGAGGCTCTTATCTCTGGAGGCTTCCTTCCTCTGGGCCACAGGTTCTCAACCCTCTTGGAGGAGTTGAATGACCCTTTCACAGGGGTAACCTAAGACCACCAGAAAACACAGATATTTGCATTATGGGTCATGGAGGAGAGAGGCAAAAGGTAAGAGAGATCAATCTGGCTACCCTTGGCTACCCTGAGCAAGAGACTTCACTGTTTGCCAAGCAGTGCCCCGGAGGTCTGGATGTGTTTCAGTGCCAGAGTGGAGCTATGAACTGCAAAGGCATCCTCTTTGCAGATGAGAAAACTGAACAGGAGAGTGGCTGAGTCATGCCCAGGTCACACAGCTAGAAAATAGCCATGCTGGGATTCAGACTGTCTGAGTGACCCTGGAGTTCGAGTCATTCCTTTATGTTATGTTATATGTTGACTATCCAGCCATTGATGGAACCCTGAAAAATATTTCTTGTAATTGCTACTTGGAGCTCTTCCCTCACCCCCTTTTTAGCTTCTTGTTGCAAAATAAAACTCAGTTTAGAAAATCACACAAGGCACAGCTTAGTGATGTATTACAAGGAGACCCACCTGCCCCCCCAGTCACCCTCAAAACACTGTGTGGTGCCCTATTCAGGTCAATGCCTTCACTCCTCATAAAACCATTCTGACTTCCAAAATACAATATGCTTATATGTTCTTGCACTCTTGGAACATGAAGGTGTGTCCCAAACACCAGAGTATTTATCTGTTTGCAACTTTGACCTGTCTGTTAAGTACCTCATGTTCAGCAGGCTCCCTTTCTTAATACTTACTGGGCATGTGACCTGTAGACCTTCTACCATCTGCCTCTGCTGGTTGCAAGGCCTGGCACAAATCACCATGTTTTCTGCCTTCCAGATTTCCTCAAATAGAAGCTGGTGAGTCTCCAGTTTGGGCTTTGGCAAGCCCATGGGTGGTGATTTGTCCTCTCATCCCAAGTCATGAGATGTCTGGTTGCTTCTCTCTTTCTCATGAGAGCAGGTTTAGATGCCCTATGCCAAGATGTGTTCACTCAGACTGGAATACAAGATGGCGTGGGATCCAGTTTTTCCATTTCCTTCTCGTTGATAGTTACTCTATTGGAACACACTCATAAAAAGAGCTTTTTCTTAAAAACCACACAATTAGAAACCATAACATACAAGCAAAAGGCCAGTGAGACAAAAAAAAAATACCAATATGAGACAAAAAGTCTGCAAAAATACTGTTGAGCTTTTTTGTGTTGGTTATTTACTGCTAGCCATAGGGTCTTCCCTTAAGGGTGGTTAATATACCCTGGTAAGACACCATTGGCTTTTTCGTTTCGTTTCATTTCGTTTCATTTCATTTCGTTTTGTCTCTTTCTCTTTCTTCCTTCCTTCCTTCCTTCCTTCCTTCCTTCCTTTCTTTCTTTCTTTCTTTTTTCTTTCTTTCTCTTTCTCTCTTCTTGCTTTCGTGCTTCTCTTCCTTTCTTTCTTATTCTGTTTTTGTTATAGTTACCTGTTTGCTTTCTAAAAAGACAGAGAAAGGACATGGGTGCAGGTAGGTGGGAGTGGGTGGGTGGGAAGGATCTTGGAGGGGTTAGTAGGGGAGAAACTGTGATCAGAATATATTGTATAAAATTGTTTTTTTAACAAAAATATTTTTTAAAAAAAGCTTTCCTTGTTTGTCTCACTACTCAGTGGGACATGCACATATGAAAAGCAGATCAAATACTTTGTTCTTTCCATTTATCTACGGTTTCCTCCCAAATCTGTTGACTTCTTTATCTTCTGAAGAGATCAACTTTTAACATTAAGTCATTCATTAGCATTTGCAGAGAGTTGACTCCAGGAACACCTATGGGTACCAAAATCTGAAGATCTGAAGCTGCTCCCTTGCATCATTAGGGAATGAGCAAAAGAAATAAAGCAAGACAGGTACAAATTGTTTCTTCTTCTTCTTCTCCTTCTCCTTCTCCTTCTCCTTCTCCTTCTCCTTCTCCTTCTCCTTCTCCTTCTCCTTCTCCTTCTTCCCCTTCCCCTTCCCCTTCCCCTTCTTCCCCTTCCCCTTCCCCTTCCCCTTCTTCCCCTTCCCCTTCCCCTTCTTCCCCTTCCCCTTCCCCTTCCCCTTCCCCTTCCCCTTCCCCTTCCCCTTTCCCTTCCCCTTCCCCTTCCCCTTCCCCTTCTCCTTTTCCCTCTTCCTCTCCTCCTCCTCCTCCTCCTCCTCCTCTTCCTCCTCTTCCTTGTTATCTACAAATAATTGAATCCACAGATATGAATCACAGATAGAGGATCAGATGTCCCTTTAGGAAATTTTTTCAAACTAACTGATGAGATTCAAGTAATTACAATTATTCTTCTCAAAATCCAAATTTTCCCTTCTTTGGTTGGTGGGTATTTCTTCAAGTCAACTCCTGAGTGTTTCTGGTGATCGTGTGGTTCCTAAAAGCTTTCCCAACTAGCTAGCAGGACAAAATGGAGAAACATCTTGTACATTTCCCATCCCAAACCAAGAAATGTCCATTTTTCTAGCATTCTATAGGGAGAACTAGCACCTCAGGACCACATCTTTATGCTAGGGATGCCATGATCCCTGAGTTGGTCATTGCTTTTGAGTCTTGTAGATAAATAGAGCCAGAAAATCCAGGTATGTACATACTACATGCATTTTGCATGTCCTCACTGCTAGTCTAGAGTCCCATGAGCACAGTCCACTATTTGACATGCAGCAGCCCATCTTAATGTTTAAAAGGCTTAGGGAGAAAGGGGAAAAAATTCTTCAATTCCATTAGAAAATCAGTCCATGACTCCCTTCAGTGTTCTCTCTCTCCTGTACCCCCTCCATTCCTCCCTCCCTCTCTCCCTCTCTCCCTCTCTCCCTAAATACCTCCCTCCCTCCCTCCCTCCCTCCCTCCCAACTTTGTTAAGAAGTGTCTGCTATGAAAATACCATATTTGATAGTCCATTTTGGCTTTCCAAAAAACATCACCAAACAGTCTTTATGCACGTGTGTGTGTGTGTGTGTGTGTGTGTGTGCGCGTGCGGTCTGGAAGGTTCTGCTGGAGATACAGGCTGCTTCTCAGAAGAAAAGCCAGCCCACCCACACTTTGCCCTTACACTGAAAGCTGGCTACTTGCATGTCCAGACTAAAGAATGCTCTGTACAGATCAGATCAATAACAATGCACCTCTTCATTAAGGGAATTAACAAGTATGGCCATAAATCCTAATTTTGGCTGAAATAATAGGCTATAAAAGAAGTAGAAGAGGTTTGGAGGAGCACTAGATTAAGAAAGAATAAGAAGCAGAAACATAGGACAGCTTCTGTAAGTCAGTTTCTGTTTCACGTTAACGGTAGATAAAGAAAGACTGCTTTAAGACAATGTGCTCAGAAAAGCAGGCCCAGTGGCTAAACACTGCACGGCACAACTCATGCAAAAGTTTTGCATGCTGCAATGCACTATGCAAACAAAACAACTATGTGATTATTAGATACTATTTAATTAAATTCAAAACTTCTTTTATAATTATCTTAGTTAAGTCTATGTGCCTTTGCATGTCCTTTTCAAATGAAAGGCGCGGAAACTTGAGAGCAATCAAGCTGACTGCCTCAGCATGCTTACAGGGACAACAGGGGATGACTGTGATCATCATTGCCTTAAAAAAAAAAAAAAAGAGCTGGAGGTTGAAATGGGGCCAGCCTCCTGGACTTCCCACCAAGAGAAAGCACGGGGCACAATCTTCATAGGTACACAAGTGCATACGTGCCCTCTGTTGTTTACTAGAATTCAGGCCACAGGGAGTTTAAATAGAGATGCAGAAGGTCTCAGAAAGTTCTAGAGAGTGTAGTATACTGTAGTGGGGTACTGGGACCTTGAGCCAAAAAACCAAAAACCAAAAAACAGCAAAACCAAACCAAACCAAACCAAACCAAACCAAACCAAACCAAACCAAACCAAACCAAACCAAACCAAACCAAACCCCAGGCAGGAAAAATATGTGTGCTACGCCAAGGAAACTGAAAAACAAATGAGAGTTTTTAAAGACATAAACCAAAGAAAGGAATGGACAGATCTCCTGCAAGCCTCTAATTATGCAGCTTTATGGGTGGAAATCACAGCAACACTAAGCTATTCTAAGGAAGAGACTTCCTTGGGTGGGATGGTGATGAAGGACTTGTAAAATCCATGGGGATGCTGTGGCTATGGATGGGTCACTCTGGAGTCTTTCAGAACATCACTTTCTCTAGACTGGAATCTCCAACTTGTTTGGAGCAAACCTTTTCCAGAAAGCCATGAGAGCGTCCCTCCCACTTCACTCAGCAGGGACCACTTACCAGGAGAGGTTCCCATAAAATTTCCTAAAGCAATTGAGAAAGAATTGGTGAATGTGTGACCCAGGACTCTAAAACAAAATCAATTTACACAATTTACTCCAAATTTCTCCATTGTGAGAGGACTAGCAAAGCAAATGTTGGAAATCCTTGGCTTAGAAAACAGATTTTCTGCACTCTTCTAATGCAATACTAACATGAAAGACAATCAAGGGGAAGGGATGTGATCAAACCATGTTATATGACATAATTAAATAAAAATATATTAATAAATAAAATGAAACATATCCATGCACATGCATGCACACACACGCACACCCACATACACACATGTACATGCACACACGTGCACACCCACATACACACACATGTACATGCACACACATGCACACCCACATACACACATGTACATGCACACACATGCATACACACACACATGTACATGCACACACATGCACACACACACACACACACACACACACACACACACACAGATTACAAACAATTGGGGAAACACTACCTAAATTTTAAAATATGAACATCAGAGGTAAGTTGCCTCAACAGCAGCGGGTTTACTTTGATCCCTTCTCCCCCACCCCCCTCTTCCCCCTCCCTCTCCTCTTCCTCTTTCTATTTTTCTCTCATGATTCAACTTAGTGTTCCAGAACGCTCTCTCTCTCTCTTTTTTTGTCAAAAAGAACATTAGTGCTACCCAAAGTAATTGTCAACGTGAAGACCCCTGTGCCCAGTGCAGTGCCTTTGATCCTTAGCCCCAGGAGTGCAGTCTTCCTGTCACTACAGAAGAGCCACAGAGATGTGAGCCTCTTGATGCGGCATCTTACCTGCTCGGGTTTGTACCCACAGCCACTTTTCCATGGCTCTCCATCTCTGCACTTCCATTCCCACCCCCAGCTACTTCTCAGTTTTCTTGCCAGTGGCCGTGAGGAGCTGCTGCCTACATTTCTGACTCCAGAGTCCTGTTCTTGTGTCCAACAGTCCACTTCTGTCTCCTGTCTGTAGTCCTTATCTACCCACAGTTACTCACAGGTCTAATAGGAATCAACAAACTAGGTTGTAGGTGGGGAGAGAGTCTAAAGTTGCCTTGCACTGAGTCATGGGCTCCAAGTATGTCAAGAATGTAAGGACATAAAGGAAGGGATTGTGCTGTAGGAGCAATTAGAGGGACATCCAGAGAAAGGGCTCCTGGAGCTTCAGGGGGATTTCTTCAGGGTTTATAGCTAGAGAAAACTGTTCTTTCACAGTAGAGGAAAACAAAACAAAACAACAAGAAAAAAACAGAACCAGTGAGAACCTGCAATTCTAGTCATGGAAGTGATACTTGGACAAAAGCCATACTTGAATGAGATGAGCAGCTTTGGTGGACTTGGGTTGAACAAACAAGATATTTAAAGCAAATCAAAATAATCTTATGCATAAATGCAGGGAGGGGAGTGGGTGTACTTCTTTGTGTGACTGGAGAAGCCCTTTGTACGGAAGGCCTGCGTTCTCAAGACCGTTTAGAATGAGAGGAAACTCAGAAGGTGAGAACCATTTCTGAGAGCTGAAGTCCAGTCATTAAGTCCACCAGGACAGTTGCTGGGACTAAAGATGAAGCATGGCGACCCAGGAAGTGAACCACAGGTGGGAAGAGGAGGAAAAGGGGGGCTGTAGCAAATGAGATACTAAAACAGGTGCCTCAGAAAAAGAGAATAAACCAGAAAAGATCAAGAGTGAATAGCCCAACTGTCCAGTGAGAAGAGCCATGAGCTCTGCTCCAGGGGTCAATGTGCTGGAAAGGGGGTTGGCAGTGGTTCCCATAGTGGTAACCCATGAGGTTCACATATTAGAGATCCTGCATGTCTGATATTTACATGATGACTCATAACAGTAGCAAAATTACAGTTAAGGAAAAGCAATAATATTATTTTAGCATTGAGGGATCACTACAAGATGAATTGTATTAAAGGGTTACAGCATCGGGAAGATTGAGAACCACTTCCTTAGGGAATCTCAATGCTCCGTATGCCTGTGGATTGAAGAGGCTCTCTGTAAATTCTCAAGTTCACAAGAGCACAAAATGCCTCCCAGATGTTAAATCTGAGCAACCTATGGGGTTATTTTCTATTTATACTGCCAATAGTTATGAGTTTCCTCATCTATAAAATGAGGATAGGCATAGCACTGCCTCAGTGTGGGCTTTATAGGGGTTAGTACTGGCAAAAGCCATGCCTGTAACATTAACAAGCATTCTGTAAACAAGGGCCTAATAATTACAGTAATTATTACCATCAATATCATCAACACTTGGGGGCATCTAACTTATAATATTTAATTTATGTGGGTGACTGTAGGCTAGGGTTGATGAGTTTTCTTTTTAGTTTAGGGTTCAGAGGAAGTGTGATCAAAGTCCACTAAGTTTGCACAAACTGGGGCTGTAATAGAACAAGGCCATCCCCTTGTGACTTAAATGTGGGAAAATATTGCTTCTGTCTTAAGCCTATAATGTAGTACTCATGTGGGGGTAATAACACTCAAATAAGCTGCTTCTAATTTTTTTCATATTTTGCATTTTATTTATTTATTTTGCATGTGTGTGGGGGAGGTAGAGGTTGAAAATGTGAAACTCAAGGGACAAGCCACAGGTATTTGTTCTCTCCTTCCACCACGAAGACTTTGATCATGCTTTCCACCAAGCCCTAGACTAAAAAGAGATTTAAAAAGAGATTAAAAAGAGAGTTCATCAGGGATTGAACTGAAGTCATTGGATTTGGAGACAGGCATCTTTGCCCTCTGCCATCTCTCTAGCCCTTCTTCATAATTGATGGTTTATACTAATTATAATTTAATTATAAAACAGTTCAATTGTGAAATTGTATATTTATATATAACTTACTTTGGTCATATTTCCCTATGTTACTCTCTGTGTTTCTTTTCCCCCTACCAGCCTTTTCCTCTTTGCAAATAGTATCCCCTCTGCTTTCATGCACACGAGAGAAAACACACAGTATTTGCCTTTTTGAGTATGGCTTCTTTCACTTAACATGATAATCTCCAGTCCCATTCACTTTCCTGCTAACAACATGACTTCATTCTTCCTTATGGCAGAATAAGTCTTCATTGCATAAATACATACCACATTTTGTCATATGTAAGTAAGTACATAGGCTGATTTTTGTAACATAGCTATTGTGAATAGTGACACAATCAACACAAGTGTAAAGGTGTCTATATTGCATGGCAACTTTGATTCCTTTGGCTACATATCTAGATTTATTATATGGTAGATCTACTTTCAGTTCAATCTCTGATGGGTTCTCTTTTTTAGCCTAGGGTTCAGTGGAAAGCATGATCAAAATCCCCACAGTGGAAGGAGAGAACAAACTCCTGTGGATTATTTATATTATTATTCGTGTGTGTGCTTGCACGAGAATGCACATGTGCATATGAGGCTTTACACCAAGGCCAGAAGAGGGCATCGGATGCCTTAGAGCTGAAATAACAGGAGTCTGTAGTATGCTTGGCTTCTTATGTGGGGGCTAGGATCTGAACTACTGTTCTCATGATTGTACAACACCCTCTTAGCCACTGAACCATCTCTCTAGCTCCCTGAGTTTAGTTTTTGAGTTTGTTTGTTTGTAGACAGTCCCATACTCTTTTCTGTGGTGGTGGCATTAATTAATATGTTCTTGCTCTGTATCTTAACAAGTAAGCAATTTGCTGATACAGGCTTATCTGGGAGTTGCTGAGATATTCAATTTCTTTTACAGAGTAGAAGCCACTCTGTGGGAGGGAAGGTACAGTTTGATTCAGAATGTAAAATAGTGACACATTTGAGGATATAGCCTTTTGCTCTCCTTGTAAGCAGTGAATGTTTTTGGTGCTGGAGATGTGGTCAGTTAAGCCCTAAGATGAGTTCATGTAGAACTGTGTGGCCTGGCCTCTCACAGCCCAGGTCAGATCTTCTCTATGATAATAAAAATCGTCTCTGATCTTCACAGTAAGTGCTTGGTAAATACCTGGACATACATTCTTCAGAGAGGGTAAAATATTCCTTTCCATTCTATGCAGAATAAACAGAGCACTGCATGCTGATAGATAAAGAGTTACTCTGGGCCCTAGCAGCAAGAATGCAGAGAGGGAAATGTGCCTAATCATTATGTCAAGTCCAAGGGTGCTAAGTGCAGCAGGGAGGGAGACTGGGCTTCCACTCTAGCTACCCTCTGGCTTTTCAGCTGGTCCTTCCCCCTGCCCAGCAGGGTCTGCCTGTGTGAATATCGCATGGCAGGCCAATGATAGGACAGCTGAAGCTGGCTTTCTGACAATACATGAAAAAGACAAGCTAGACTCCTAAAGGAAAGACTTCGGTCACCAGTCACAGCTCTCAATGTTCCTTATATAATTAGCAGTACTGGTTCTGATATGTGGGTTATTTTAATGGTGGTTTGCATGTTGCACCCATTGATGCTGAAGTACCTCATACTTAACCCCCATGTAGCAGTTAACATCTCTGAGAAAATCTCAAGGGTCAATTATTCACAGAGCATGCTCCAGGAATACTAAGGTATTTAGAATTTGGGTGACTGGAACATGAAGGAGTTGGGAGATGTTTGAGGGGGTGTGAGTCACAGATTAACTTGAGCAGCACATGACTGAACAAAACTCATTGGGCCTCTGCTGCAGGATCTCTCAAAGCCCTAGCTGTGCATGTATGGGATTCCATGTGCGTGTTCTGTCTTCATACTATCAATTTCGTATCTGTTATGTGTCTTCCCTGTGAATGTGGGGTTTGTTATGTGAGTGCTTGTATGTGTGTTGCCTTCTACTGTACAGAGTATAAATGGGAAAGCTTAGCTACTTGAACTTCTCAGATGTGCTTCTTAAACTGTGTTTTCATTTGCTGCATTAAAAAAAGAAAAAAGAATGTGCTTTTAGACTTGATGGAACAATTGCTTGCATCTATCTTTGGTCCTAAGGAATTTGTCTGAGTTTACATAGAAGACATGTCTATAAGGTGCACATAATTCCCTATCAAGTCTGTAGCCAACTTGTAGTGCATTCATGTGGAAACCGAGTAAGTAGACCTTGATGTAAATAACTCGGCAGAATGCTAGTTCCTTAGGAAGCGTTCTGAGAGACACATGGCCCTAGTGATGGGCAGAGTGAGCAGATGGCAGCCATTGGCTTTTTACACAAAGCAAATTATAGACAAGAACATTTTAGAGACTCAATCAGAAATGGTCTCACTTCCATTTCATTTTTCATTTGTGTTTTAATTCTTTCTCATAACTGTAATGTGGACATTGCACAATAGTTCCTAAACCCCAAAGAACCTCAAGTTCATTTCCAGCTTGCGAATACCGTTGACAACAAGCCCAATGCCTTGATTTCCTCTCCTGGCTCATCTCACATCACAGGCACTTGCAGTTTTCTTTCCAGCCTTCCTAATCTCCCAGCAACACCGAAGGAAGCAATGATAAACAGAGACAGCCAAGACCACACTGCCAAGTCCCCACCCTGTGTCTATCTCTCCCCATTAAACTAACTTTGTGATTCTAAATCTGGCTCGGAAACCCATTGCTAACATTTTTTTTATAAGCTAATGGAAATTTCATTAACTCTAACACCAAAACTGCTTTGCTTTTAACCCAAACACATTAATTATATCTATTTTTTTAAAGACCATCTCAAACTGATCAGAAACTTGATGCAGCTGAAGAACTAGAAATGGATGAGAGAATGAATTCCACTTACAAAAAAAATCCAGTTAATGAGTGAGCTAGAAGTCTTCAGAACATGGAGTACATAGAGAAAAATAACAATTAAAATGTTTACAATGATGAGACAAACGTGTCTAACAGCAATAGAAACTGTTCTTCACAGTGGCATCACTTCCTCCTAAGTTAGACTGTATTATCTGATCCTCCTGGTGCTGAATTATATACATACACCATCTTTATTCCTGTGTTACAGTTAAAAGGCCCAGAAACGTTAAACGGATTTGTCATGGCCAAATGGGTGAAGTGTGAACCTGCCAGTTTACACATTCTACCCTGACAGAGAGGCTGTATTAAATTTCTGTCACTGTGTAACAAATTAAACAGCAGGTTAGTGGCTTCAGAGTAATACATCCATTACTCCATAGCTTTTGTGATCTAGAGTCACTAGTCACTGTTCAGGGTCATACAAGGAGCAGACCAGGCATGGCCCAACTGGCCTGTCTCTGAATGCACCCTGTGCCTGTGGACTGAGGCCCTTGCTATTTATCTGCTTCCCTGATCTTAGCTAAATGTTTATCTGGTTCCCTGGTCTTAGCTAAAGGTTATTTAGACTCTGTCAGACCCCCTCAGTCTTTTATCATGTGGTACCTACTATTTCAAAACCAGAAAGACCCTTCTTTCCAGCTGGATACAAGGGAGTCTAACAATACCATCGGGAGTAGCTAGCTCATTGTCTGCCTGTATTTTGTTTGCTAAAAGCAGCTCAGGGTTCTATGAACTCTCAGAAGGAAGGAATTTACACAACAATGACTCACTAGGGTTGTCTTTTAACTGTGCATCTATGTGTACTAATGTCCTGTTTTTGTTTTCTTTTTTTGGTTGATGTCTATTATCTGCCTCACAGGAGCATCAAGGCGTCAAGCTGACGTTAACTTGTATGCCTTTCCACTGGATTAAACTAGACAATACGGACCCATCAACCTGAGGTTTTCATGTTTACCAAAAGTCTGTGATTTCATTGTTGAGTAATTTGAGGTCAATGTTAAATGAATTCCTAGTAAATGAAGAGTTTCATTGAGCACTTGACTCTAAAGATCAGTTTTTCCTGTGGTCAGTTCATGATTAGTGAAATTATTTTAAAATAAGTAAGGACCATTTGAGAGTTGGGTTATTCCAGCTAGTAGCCGCACCAACAGATGAGGATTTTACAGTGGGATCAGGCAGAAACAAGCCCCTTTATAAAGATTGTTGTGACAACCTCCAGAATGGATATTTATAATCTTCCAACTGCTCAGAGGTGTAACCGTAGATGGGACACCGAGACTCAGCTCTTCCTAATGCAGAATTACACTGGCTGTGCTAAGCAAGTCCTTCAGGGTTACAAAATGAAACATATGCAAATTATCAGCAAAATATAAACCTTCATTACAAAGAAGCATAGGACGATTCCACAGTAGGAGGTAAGAGCTGGTCTTAGCACAAGTATTCAATGCACCCAGGCTCAGAAACATCTAGTGCTGCTCGCTTACAATCAAAACCACAGAGATCCATGGAGTGGCTGCCCTCTAACCTTCTCTGTGGTCATTTTATATTGTATGTTCTCTTCAACAGAAGCTCTGGCTGTGTCAGTTAGCATAGCAAGGAACACAATGTCTCCCAGCCTCCTAAGGTGATTGGTTTCCTCACGCCCCACACAGGGTGGGAGTCAACTTCTGAGCCAGTCTTCAGGTGGTAGTGAGTTAAGAGGAACCTCTGCTGCCCCAGAGCACCTCATCACAGCTGATTAGTGATTGCAGTACAATGGCAGAAACTATGAGGGCTGTTCAATTAAAAGATGAGGTGTGAGTAAGGGCCGTTACAGACGTCTCAGGCTGGGGAGATAGTTTAGTGGACAAAGATGCTTGCTGATCACGCCTGACAAGTTGAGTTTGGATCTCCAGAACCCAGATAAAAGCAGGATACAAGTGTCTGTAACTCTGAATGCCTCTCTGGAGATCTCCATAGAGGGAAGTAGAGACAAGAGAATGTCTAGATGCAGATGGAAAAATGAAGGCTAGCAACCAGAAGCTGCCCTAGACACCTCCATGCATGCACCCCCATACACTCACCTCTCTCTCTCTCTCTCTCTCTCTCTCTCTCTCTCTCTCTCTCTCTCCTTCCTTCCTTCCCACCTTCTATTTCTCCCTCTGAACCATGTATGTACTTGTCAAGAATCTGGCTGACTAGCTTCGTGCCACCAGAAACTGAACATCCTGTCTGACTCCTTGACTCTGGATGTTCAGTCTCTGAACCTGTGAGGTCAGAGCTGACAAAGCCATCCATTTCTTGTTATTTTGTTCTGGCAGCCTGTGTTAAATAATAGTTTCAAAAGGGAGTATTCTTCATAGAAAGAGAGGGGGTATGAAGGCCTAAAACTGAAACAAGAGCTAGTGATTAAAAATGAGAGACAGAGAGGAGAGAGTGAATGGTGGCAAGCCCCAGGAAGGTAAGAGGATTAACTGGAGGGAAAGCTGATGAGTAAGCTAAGGTGGATGGAAAGAGTTTTAAAAGACAAGAGCAAGCAACATTCATGGTGGCAGTGAACAGAAGGATTGTTGCCAGAGTGAGGGTGGATGGGGAGAGAAGCATGCTGGTCAAAGGTGCAGGGTCTAGTTAGATGGGATGGGTAAGTTCTCCCATATATTAGAAACACGATCAGAGGGTAGATCTTATACACCCCCATAAAATATGAGTATATGAGATAAAAGGAATGTTCATTTGCATAATCTAGTCATTTTCCAGGGCAACAGAATCAAAACAGTTTTAAATCCTAATTTCACAGCAAGAAGGAAATGTTCTGTTTGTTGTTTTTTAACTTTGGCCAAGTTAAAAGTTACCATGCGTTGCCATACACCTTGTACCTGACAGAGGAAACTGCATGTGGAGCTGGGATAAACATCTCTCAGGCAAGCTGCCTGGGAAGGGAAGAAAGATCTTAGTGCAGGGCTGCTGTGCAAAGAGAAAAAAAAATGGGTGAGAGGCTGGAGCAGACAGAGATTCAAGTGGTCTGCTACTATATGAGAAGAAGCAAACAGTTTTAAAACGACAAAGTAGCACATCTCAGCACCTCTAAACATCAGGGAATCAGAATCACTATGGCACGGCCTCCCATTCTAGTTAGAAAGACTTTCTACAAATGCTTTCAGCTGAAATCAAATGACATTGCTTCCCCCTTCCTTTGCTCTTCATCCCTCCCTTTCTCCTTCCATCTTTTCCTTCTCTCTTTCCCCTCTCTCCCTTCCTCCTTTAATCCTCCCTCTTTTCCTCCTCCCTTCCTTCCTTTCATCCTTCCTTTCATCCTTCCTCTCTCTCTCTTTATCCCTCTCTCCCTTCCTTCCTTTCTTCTTCTTTCCCTTCCATTTTTTCCCATCTTCCACCCAAGTTAAGGAATGGTAGCTAGACTCATCTGTGGGGACAGGAATATGACTTAGAAGTAATTAGTTAGGAATTGCTCTGGGCTAGCAACGTAGTGGTGGCAGACTTTTTAGCAAAATGAAGAATATGCTGGCAAGCATGTGGAGAAATGGAGACTCTAATACACTGCTGACAAAAGTAAATCAGTACAGCATATGTTTTTTTCAGGAAAAAAAATAAGATTCAGGACTCCCATCTAGTACATTGGTTCTCAACCTGTGGGTCACGACCCTTTTGGGGGCCAAATACCCTTTCATAGGGGTCACATATCAGATGTCCTGCATATCAGATATTTACATTACAATTTATAACAGAAGTAAAATTGCAGTTATAAAATAGAAACAAAATAAATCTATGGTCAACAGGCCACAACATGAACTGTATTATAAAGGGTCATACCATTAGGAAGGTTGAGAATCACTACACTAGTAGGTGTATTTAAAAGAAAAATAATCAGTCTGTCAAGTAGACATCTGCATTCATGTTTGTTTAATTGCTTATCACGAGCTATGCTGTACAATCAACTAGGTGTTCCTTCATAGGCGAGTGGGTAAAATATACAATAAAAATATTCAGTGAAATATTATTCAGCTACTAAAAGAATACAGTGATATTATTTACACCAAGATGGGTCAGACAGAGAACATTTTACTAAATGGAAATGTCAGTATTTTACTAAATGGAAAGACAACATCATATGTTCTCACTTGCACGAGGAGGCCAAATAGTAGACCTCAGAGAAGAAGAGAACTAAACGGTGTTTACCAGGAGGACCTGGGAAGGTGGTGGAGGGAGGCTAATGAACAAATACAGAGGAGCAGTTGGATAGGGGATAATTTCAAACTTTCTAAAATGCATGAGGATAAATATGTTTGAAAAATATATACATTTTAACACAGATAGTAGAGATTAGGACTGCTCCCAAGCCAAATAAATGACAAATATTTGTGGTGGTTTGGATATGCTTGGCCTAGGGAGTGGCACTATTTGAAGATGTGGCCTTGTTGGAGTAGGTGTGTCACTGTGGGCATGGGCTTTAAGACCCTTGTCCTACCTGTCTGGAAGTCAGTCCTTCTTCTAGCAGCCTTCAGATAAAGATGTAGAACTCTTAGCTCCTCCTGCACTGTGCCTGCCTGGACCCTGCCATGCTCCTACCTTGATGATCATGGACTGAACCTCTGAACCTGTAAGCCAGCCTCAATTATATGTTGTCTTTATAAGGGTTACCTTAATCATGGTATCTTTTCACAGCAATGGGAACCCTAAGTAAGATGATATCTTACACAATATATGTTGCTTACCCCAGTTATCACACATCTCACACACACACACACACACACACACACACACACACACACACACATATATATATATATATATATATATATATATATTGAAATTTTACATTTCAATCCATAAGTATGCTCTCCCTGTCAAACAAGAATTTTTTTTGAAGGTGGAGTGTGTAAGGTAACCAGAGATTAAGAGAAAATCTATCATCACAGGAGACATTTGATTATATTTAGATGCTTCTCAGAAAATGTGATGTTTCAATAGATACACATGTCTAAAAAGAAGCCATGATTGGAGAAATGAGTTTTTAAACAAGGAAGCCAGTGACCGTGCTGCAGATGGAAAGAGCCAAGGGGAAGAAATGCCTACTACTACTGAGAGCAGAAACCCATTCTAGCCTAAGATTTGGATTCCTGCCTGAAATTACTTCTTTATTTTAGCCTAATGTCAGATTCCTGCCTGAAGCCCATTTCCTTGTCCTTGGCCAGTGTCAGATTCCTGCCAAGCAGCCCCCAAAGCTTTCCACATTTCCCCCCTTTTTATTTCATAAATAAGACTGAGGCTGTCTTAGGTCATTCTGACAAGAATGCCTTCCTTACCCATCATGGAATATGCATTATCAAAAGCAATGCACATCTGTCTTAAGTTGGTGAGGCTCTGTGCATAATCTTACCTGTCTTTGGTTTGCCAGCTTGTTAAATTAATAACTCTGTCTGGGGGTCCATTTTCAGTTTCAAGCCATGGACTTTGGTTGCCAACACATTGATGTTAATGACAAGCTTTAATACAATGGGTAGGAATAAAAGTATTCCCAGGACAAGAAGGGCTAGCATGATCAAGCTATGTATGCCATTCTTAAAGTTTGACCAAAATGGAAATACTGATCTCAGGCCATGGATAATTTTATTGGCAGTATCTGCAGCATCAAAAGCTCAGCAGAAGTAATTTCAGGCAGGAATCTAAATCTTAGGCTAGAAGAAAAAAGTAGGCTTCAGGCATGAAAATGACTTTGGGCTAGGACAGGGAAGTAGGCTCAGATATTTTAGTCATCTTGATAAGCCCTTAGAAACAGTGATCATGGGAGTGATCACTGGAGTTTATTTATTGCTTTACTTGTTCTTTGACTATCTGGGTTTATTGTCTTGCTTGTTTCTTGACTATTTGCATCTATTGTATTGCTAGTTCCTCAACCTAGAACTGACCTTATTACTTGCATGTAATTAAAATGGTATAAAAGCAGATTGGAAAAAAAATGAAAGAAACCTGTGAGGATGGGGACATGGGCCAGCTCTTAGGAAGTTAGGAGAGTGTCTACTTGTTTTTCCTCTCTGAGTATGGAGTGATGAGAATGTTGATTAACTTTAGTCCATCCTTCTACAACACTCAAACATCATGGTGCCATAAATGAATGATGAATGGCATCTTCATTTCTTCATCACATTATAGAAAAATGTGTTTGGTGTCTTAATACTATAGAAATAGAATGTGCAATCAAAAATCTTAGACTTCCAAACTGTACAGTAAAAAAAAATCTTATTTTTGTTTAAAGAAATATATAATATATACATATATACATATATGTACACACACACACACACACACACACACACACACACATATATATATATACATATATATATTAGAAAAAAGACTGAAGAAGTGTGGAAATATTAAAAGTTATTCAATTGTCACTCAAAATGACATTTGTTTTCTATTTCTATAGAAATGAAGTTTTGTGTGTGTGTGTGTGTGTGCATATGTTCAGGGACACTAATCTATAGTATACATAGACAACAGAGAATGAGGTTGAGCATTTTTCTCTATTGCTTTTCTCCTTGTCTTTTGAGATGGTCTGTTTCAGCTGGCCCAGATGGACAGCTAGCCCCAGGAGTCTGCTTGTTTCTACCCAGCCAGCTCTGAGGTTACAGGTGCTCACACCTGGCCTGGCCCTTCTGTGCGTGTTGGGGGATATGAACTCAGATCATTGTGATTATGTGGCAAGCACTGCAGCCACTGAGTCATCACCCCAGCCCTTTATACAAATTTCTAAGTTTTGAATAACAGGAGTATTTTTTTCATAAATGTATTTGTAAAAATTTTAGAAATTAGAATAGCAAAGATTTAGGGGGTTAGTGTTTTAAATGTGCCAACATGTAACACTCGCAGATTCTTTAAGACAGTAGAAACTGTTGAAATACCACGCAGTAAAGTGGTTTGCTTTGGCACCGTGTTGCTTTCCTCCTCTCCAAAAAGGAAAGCAGGAAAGTATTAATTTGTTTGTACTTGCATTATAATGATCGAGCCCCAGAAAGGAGTGGTGTAATTAAAACAGTGCCAATTGCTTTTATTCATTTAAATGCGTTTCTATAGCAACAAGGAAGCTGTGTTTCTAGTTTTAAATGCTAGTGATTCAGTGTAACATTGGGTGGGCCTCTCCTGTCCTGGTTTTCTCCTGTGTTGACTGAGATTGATGGACCAGCTCATGCTGTGCTTCGAAGATGATCAGACTAAATTAAATTAGATCTAGTGCAGCTGTGTGGCTGAAGGAGGCTGCTGGGGTGACTTCCCCAGTGTCTTCTGGACTCTGGCTTTATTGCCAGCAGCCCACATTAGCAGCAAAAGCTGGCTTAAAGCACTGGCTTGTTCTCAACACCCACAAATGGCTGCACCACCTCTGCAGATGGCCCGTGAGGGCACAGCTCCTGCTTGCAGTGATGGATCGTAGTTTCCAGCCAGGCCCCAGAAGTTCATTTGTTTCTGAAAGCTGGTGGTGAGATGCAGCCATGGTGTCCTGTGATCATCCCTGTGGAGCCAGCAGCCACACTGAGATCAGCCCACCCCCAGGCCCTGCCTGGACATGTTCTGGATGCCTCTTTGAACAAACTTGAATAATAAGATTTTATGTCTCTGAATACCAAAAGCACTTGAAGGTGATCTGGACTCAGCAGGCTGAATGTTTTTCCAAACAAATGGTTTATCACTGATTCTTTTAGCTAATAAAGTAAAATAAAACAAAATATAAAGTAAAGGGGGTCAGGGAGGAGAGAAGTTGGAGAACAAAAGCAGGGAAGAGTCTTCTTTTGTTAGGAACCTCAATAAGATGTGCACGTACCTCAAGAACAGTATACACGGCTGGTTTGTGCGTCAGCAATTAGAGAGAAAGGCAGAACTAGGTTTCATGCACTGATGGTTTCTCTCAGGGCACATGGTAACAAACACAGGGAGAAAACCCTGTTCTTCCTTATTATATCGAGACAGAATCTAATGTGTGTCTCAGGATGGACTGAAACTCACTCTGTATCTGAGGATGACCTTTATGCTTGATTCTGTCTCCACTTCCTGTGGGCTGTGGTTCTGCGCATGTGCTTCCCCCTCCAGTTTATAAGGTACTTAATACAGAATCCATTGTTTCGTGCAGTGATTCTCAACCTGTGGGCCATGATCCCTTTGGGGTTCAAATGACCCTTTCACAGGGGTCATCTAAGACCAACGGAAAACACAGATAGATATTTACATTATGATTCATAACAGTAGCAAAATTACAATAATGAATTAACAACAAAAATAGTTTTATGGTTGGGATCACCGCAACATGAGGAACCATGTTAAAGAGTTGCAGCATCAGGAAGGTTGGTGGTGGCAAACACTCTGTCCAAGGGACCCCTCAGGATTCATCATCAAAGGCTTGTCCTCGATTGGATTTGGTCTCCTTTTGTCATTTTTATTATTGTTGTAGTTTTCTGGTACTAGCAGTTGAACTCAGGACCTTAGCAATGTCGAGTCTCTACTAAGGCACTACCGCTCCCCCACATCCTTATTCTTCTTAAGCATCAAGGTCCTTAAAACATTATCAGGGAAAAAAGAGTGGTATTTGAATTCTTTATGCTATCAGTCACTTTGCAAACTAGGGGAGTTAGTTAACCATTCAGGGACCTAAGTTACTTCCTGCTTCTGTAAAGGAGGCACCAATCATTGTTCCAGGGCATCTGTAAGAATGACACCTGCACACACAGCCACTTATTTTGGCTGACATGGATTGTGGACCTACTTTGTGCCTGAAGAGCCAGGCTTAGAGCATCTTCATTGACCATTTACTTCTCAAGACCCATGTGACCTTTCTACAGCATTGCTCAACCAATACCAGGCTCTTCCCTCCATCCCATCCCCGTGGTCCACCCTTCCTCCACTGAGCAGATTACGACCCTCGGCATCAGTTCTCCATCTTTACAAGAGACAATCTACTGCTGCTTCTTCATACTGTGCTTCCCCCCAAATCCTGCCCCCTTCGTCTTCCTTCTCCTTCTCTTTCTCCTCATCTTCTGCCAACTAGCTCTCACCATCACCCTAGTTAGTTACATTTTACAGCACTGGGGATTCTGAACCAATTTGCCATTCCTCTTCCTAGAATCCATCCCCAAGAGAATCACATCCCACATGTGAAACAAATTTAGTCATTGTGCAAATGAGTTCTATGGCCAAAATCCTAATTCAAAACCTAAAAGAGGCCAAGGGTGGGACTGGGAAAGTGAGGTCAGTGTGCTGGCTCTCTGCTGCAGGAGACAGGGGGGAAGCTAAGATCCAAAGAAAGACTGCTAGCCTGGGCATCAAGCGTGCTTACCTCCATCCTTAGAGCTCTTCTTGAGTTCTGTGGCCATGAGGAGCACACTTCCTGTCTATGAGGTCAGGAGACTGAGGTCAACTAAGACATGCTAAACAATGGCGCTGAGGCCAGTGTTCACTCAGCCTTCCCAAATCCACAGTGCAGTTCACTAATTCATCAGTCCATCCTTTCTTATAGAGCCCAAGTTAGACTTAGCATTGTGGGTAAACAACATCACACAATCTAAGGCTGCCGGGCAAACAGTTGCTTTTGTATCTCTGAGCTATAATCACAGTGCCTCGGGTGTCATCTTCACCTCGGGTGAAGATTCTCATTTTATGACATAGATTTGTCTCAGCGGTTTCTAGCTGACGGACGTCATCAGAAATGAGCATCATGGCTTCCTAGATACCAACAGTCCACAGCTACAGTCCTACGATATCTCTACACAAACTGTGGAATGAACCTGCAAGCATATCATAGTCCGCCTTGACTCCATCCCACAGCTGAATGAAGCTTAGTGCCAGCCTTTAAGGCTTTGGGGCCCATCGCTGACTTGCTGCAATTTTTCCAGAGCATATCCCGTGAGTCTTGTTTTTACCATAGGTAACCAACTAATTCCACAGTATCAAGTCTTCCCCTACTTGTTAGCTTCTATGTCTGCTTCAGTCTCCTGCCTCATTTGCGAATCCTGGCCTTCTCTGTGAGAGTTTCCAGCCTTGACTTAACTCTGTATCTGGCTCCAGTCATATTGGGACTGACTTAGTGCTCCTTCCCCCTGCCCAGGCCCTCTCAGCCGAAGCACTACCTCCCCTCTACTTCTCACCAGCCTCCAGCCATTCATCTCAAATGCAAACACTAAGCTGGTTTTCTCTGGCTGGTTCTAGGATATGAGTGTTGCTCAGCTTTGGGTACCCATGAAACAGTCAGTACCTGTCCTCCTCCTGCAGAGCCATGGAAGAACACAGTCCCTGATACTAAATAAAGTCAAACAGCTCTCCTTTGTTTTCTAGGTTGTTCTTCATAGATTTCTGAGACTCTTTATGATTCAGCCCATTTCATTCCAGAAAATCAGAAAATCAGAAAATTCAGAAAATCAGAAGTTCTACTATGCTGTCAGAATTTGAGCCTCTTTCTACCTCTCCGGTTCTTGAGGGCACATTCCCCTTGCTGGGAAGACCTTTCCTTTATGAAGACTTTAACCCTGTCTTCACTATTCATCTTACGACCCGTCTTCCCCATGAGTGTTTCAGGTCTGTGTTTTAAACTAACATTTAGCTTTCACATCAAGCAACTTAGCCTCAAACCACATCACAGGAGATGCTGAGGCGTCTGAAAGGCCTCTGAGGCTAAACACATGTCATATGCCCCATGCTTCTCACTGGTGATGCTATAAGTCAGCAGGCACAGCCAACAAGACTGAGCTCCTCTTCATGGTGAAGGCACTTGGCATGCCTTTACTCATCTGTGTTTCAAATCATTGCACCTCTGCATGTGTCAGAAGTTTACTTACCCATCAGGAACATTACAGGTTCTTCTCTTAGAAAAATTCAGTCATGCTAGTACCCCAAAAGTAGTTTTTTGTGAGGCTTCATCAGGAAGTTAAACATTTGATACAGAGAGTCAGGGGTCTTTCCTTGAAATAGCAAATTTCTTGGCTGATTCATGGGTCTGGGGTGCCACCTGGCAAAAATGCTGGGCCACAGGGACCTCATTTCCCAGATATAATCTGCAAAGGGTAGGATGAAGGCAGAGAGGGGGCACTCCCTCTCCAGGGAGGTCTATCTAGTCACTGTGGCTGAGATTTTCCTCCACCTCTTCCCTGGTTAGAGTCCAAATCTGGTTACCAAATATGTGAAACCTTCAGCCAAAAGACCATTTGGCCTTGAAGACTCATTTTTATCTTCAGGGATCTCCCTTCCCCAGGCTTCCACTTGGCCTTCCCTCATTGGAGGAACTGAACAAACACAGCAAAGCTTCATTCCACCAGCTGCAGCCTTGAGCTTGCAGGCTATTTTGACTCCTGCTATGAATCAGAATGGAATTATGAATAATTTGAAGGAGGCTTGTTGCGTCTTGTTCCAGCCTTTCTTTAGCTCAGCTTTCCTTGTTCGGTTTTTCAAGTCCTCGAATGTCTTATTCTTTTAAAGGCTATGGGGGTAGCAGGTATTACAGAAATTCTGGCTTTTCCCAGCCGACATCTCAGCAAGCCCTCCAATTTGCTGTGCCGCATGTAGAAAAGGAAGGAAACAGGCAGGGCAGAGGCCAGAAAGGCATCTCTCTGACAAGCAGGTAAAGTGACTGTGTGTCCTAGCATGTTTTATACTGAGACCTGAGGCCAAACGGTTTTCCACACTCATGTCTGCAGCTGTTTGCACACTCCTCTTGCTCACGCACTCAAACTTTGTATGGAAAGTAACTGTTCACAAAGTATGGGGGAGATGTTAAAATACATTTTCCTCAAAGAAAATATAAAGTAGCCAGGCTCCAAAGTGACAGGATCTTGTATAAATGATCATCTATACACAATCAGACTCTACCTCAGGAAGTGTTTAAATAAAACAGGCAAATACATTCTCCTGAGAGACCCCTAACTGGGGGCTAAATGTCCCTCAGAGCTTTCTGGCAGGAGAGCTATCCCAGAGAGCTGCTTGTGTTTCCTCTGAGACAACCAGGTGAAAGTTCAAGGTACCTTGAAGAAAAATATAATTTACTGTTTGCTCGGCTTCCCTGAGGACCTTGCTTCCACCCTGGGGTTCACAGTAAGCCTGTTGGGGTGAGGGGAAGTAACGCCTCTGCTTCTTGCTTGCTTGCAGGTGTGCTGGGAGCCTGAACCAGGCAAAGTGGAAGAGCAGGAAGGTCCTCTCAGAAGACTGAGCATAAACACACCCCTGGGTGAAAGAAAGGGAAACATGTCCTCCCATTTTCATATCTGGGATTCTACACTGGACCCTCACAGGCTAAGGAAGGATTGAGCGTCAAGCTGATTAGCTAGTGTGAAATTCTCTTCCAACTCCCCCAAGCCTTAGGAGAGTCATCTTCCTGTATTCTTGGAACTTCACTAAGCCTTTTTAAAATCATGAGTCTCCCTTTGAAATGATAGCTGCAAGCATTTACATCCAAAACTGCATTAAACTTGATCCCCATTCAGTAAGAGGTCAGGGGAGAAGAGCATTCATACATCAGCATCAGCCTTGTGGGTTTCACGGACTGCTGGTCCCACTCATTCCTGGGTGCAAGCACAGGGGAAAAGGAGGCAGCCAGGCCAGTGGTGAAGCCTGGTTCTGGATGAGATCAGTATTCTGGGAATCTATCACCATTGTTCGGAAAGCTCCCTTCCTACTCAGGCTTCAGTTTCCTCCTGTCTATAACTGAGAAAATGATAGAAACTCCATCAGGGGTGATTGTAAGAATGAAATAGTGCTCTGTGTTCTCTCCTAAGTTTAAATATATATATATATATATATATATATATATATATATATATATATATATACATTTATATATAAAAATGATTGTACATTGTTCCCCACAATAAGCCTTTAAAGGAAGTCCTGCCACTGACATTTTAATGAGGAAATTGAGATACAGAGTGGCTACTTGCCTGAGGTCAACATTCAATCTCTTTCTGGTTCATTATTGATATTCTGGTTGCTTTATTGATAGCTGCTAAAGCCAAATGGACAGTGGGTGTTGATTAACTCTCATTTTGTTTTTGTTTTGTTTTTTTTCATGAAGGTATACTGAGCACTCAGCCAAGTTCCACTCACTCTCCTGGTGCTAGGGCATGAAGAGGGGAGGGAAGTCGTGCAGCTTGTGTCTAAGAAATATTTGCCATCAAGAAGGAGGAAGTGAGCCGGGCGGTGGTGGCGCACGCCTTTAATCCCAGCACTTGGGAGGCAGAGGCAGGTGTATTTCTGAGTTCAAGGCCAGCCTGGTCTACCGAGTGAGTTCCAGGACAGCCAGGACTACACAGAGAAACCCTGTCTCAGAAAAAAAAAAAAAGAAAAAAAGAGAAAGAAAAAAAAAGAAAGATAAAAAAAGGAGGATGTGGGAAAGGGGAGACAAGGAGGGAGGAATGGAGAGAGGAAGGGACGGACAGAGGAAGGGAGGGAAGAAGACTTGCATGATAAAAAAGAGCCAGGTATGAGGGGAGGGCAGAAGAAAGCAGAGCTGATGGAGACCAGAGAGAACTGAGAAGTAATGGTGGGCTCAAACACACTGAAACAGTACTATGTCTGCTCAGCTTTTGTGATAACCTGAACAAGGCCCCGGGGACCTCCAATAACAAGTCTAATTCTTCAGCAAGATGACTGGGAAAGCTTGGGTCTGCTACTCAGCCCTGCAGCTCGCACCACCATCTGCCAGAGATGGAGGTTGTTGGTGCTAGGTCTTCAAGAACCCAAATGCTGTACTTAGGAGCCTGAATTTTATTCTCTAATGAATGAAATAACCACAATGCCCCTCTGCTTTTGGGGGGCAGAAGGTAAATCCTGCTGGTGTCCCTCAGTATGCACCCCTCACAGCAGTGGACAGAGCACCAGTGAACTATGTTTTTTTTTCTTTTATGCAAGCAGAGCAGCTGGATGGGCTGCACCTGCAGACCCTGCTATGTCCCACACACAAAAAGATCAAAGCCCTGAACTAGTCTTCAGACTATAATTTAAGATAATTAAGTTTTTTTAACCTAAATTACATTTTAACATTTCATAACAGAGCTGTCAAGATCCTATCTATCAAAAACTCTATCAAGTAAACAAAAGAGGATAATTATATTTCCAGACACACACAGCCATTGCTCTGCACAGTTTCTTATTAGAGACTTCTGTCTCCCTTCACACTCTCATTTTCAAATGTCCTTCATCTACCCACCCGCCCACCCTGGAGTCAGAGACTCCATACTTTAAGTAAATGGAAGGTATGCCAAGGCAGTGTGACATTATGGCAGGGTTACTCAGAAGCGGGGATTCTAGTTACAGCAGCATCCGTAGGAAAGCTCTCCTACTTGGTCCAGGCATTGTACCTCACAAATACATCCTGACTAGGGATGCAGAAAAGGCAAGTGTGCCACACTCCTCAAATGGGAAAAATAAAGTGCCAAAAGCTTCCTACTCGAAGCTGAATTTGCCCTTGTCTCATTTCCATGAGATAGGTTGGTCTAAGATTTCCTGAGATATCCAAGGAATCCTAAGCACCTGAATAGTTCATTCTTTTTGCCTCTCCGCTGACCATTATGAAATAGTTATATTGGTAAAAGTGACCCTTATCTCAAGGCCTCCGTGGTGGGTTATAAATGGCTGAAGTTACTAAGCATAATCTTACCCAGAAATGGGTAAGGAACATATGCTGTAGCCAGTCAGCATATGCTATCTCTCAGCCACAGTAACTAGACACACTGGTCACATGACCTTAGTTGGTCCAGTCAGAATTGAGCCCCCAAGTTTCATTGGCTGGAGGACAAAGACATGCCCTCCCTTTGGACTTGTGGTAAGAGGACATTGGTGTTACAACAGTCCTGGCTTGCTGAGGAGTGTTTGAGTGGAGGTTAAAGTCGACCCTCCTTCATCTCCTGAGCCAGAAGAGGTGTAGAAAGCCAAGTCCTCAAGGACGTGAATATTGCTCTGAGGACATATACAATATTAGATGAAGCTAAAGCTATGAGAGTGGCAGAGACACAGACCAGGAGTCCTGGTTCATCTGGAAGTGAACACTGACCCAGTGGCAGAGTCAGTTGGCAGTTCACCATCTCTGAGAGTTAAGAGTGGTGTTCTCTTTAGCTTATGGTACCACAGGCCTTTCCCACACTGATAGGGCCATGGTTCCTTTTTATATAGACACATGAACTCACATGGGATAGGGGTGTCCAGGGCATGGACCCCAGCCTGAGATTCTCTTTCATGATGGCTAGGCACTGGGCTTTACCCTAGGACAGAGGCTAGGATCCTTTCTTAGTTACGTACCAAACACAGAGAGGTTACCTTACTTCTAAGCATCAACTTATTTCTCCATAAAATGATAATAGTAACACCTACTCTACAGAGATGTAAACATTACACAAACCTGTGGATGTGGAAAAGTTAAGATAATATTTTCTCATCGGCTATAGCATTGAACAATTAAGACTGCTCCCCAAAGGACTCCAGAGTCAAAACAGTCCTTAATATCAACATCAACGCCTGTGTACAGTGATAGGACACACATAACATTGAATCAATGATTGACCTGGAAACACAAGGCAGTTGGTCAGGGGTGGGTGTTAAATTTGGGGATAGGCAGGCTTCAGCTTCCTCATCCACAAGGCTCCTGGACAGTGTCTAGTACATTATGAGGTCCAATAAAAAGAAAGGATTTGACCCTTTGGAGTGGAATGGGGAGAGTTCATTAACTGTGCAGGTTCTTAACAGCAAAATTAAAGGGGAACAAATGAGACGTCTGGTTCCACACCTACAGACTTTCAGAATTATTGGAGAACAAACGACAGCAGTTTCCCACTCATGCTCAGCAGTGACTCATTCGGCTGTGCTTTACAGGCCAAGCTTCCCCCACCCCAACTCCATCCCCGCCCCCACCTTCCTTCTAAATAAGGCTTCGAATCCACAACAGTGATCTGTCCTGCTGCATCCCACGCCAACACCCAGTTCACTCCCCATCTCTAGCCCTCCTTCTGCAAATCCTCCTTCACCCAGAGGAGATCCCAGCCCTCAGGCCCTCCTCAGATGCCCCTATGGCTTATGCTTTTTAGAACGAGGAACACTGGGCAGAATCAGGACAAGTGCAGTCCTGTGACACTGCAGATTGGGCTGGCCCATCCACTGGGTCTTGGAGTGTGGGCCGATATTACTACCTTCCAACATCTTTGGGTTTCTTTTTACATCAAAATGTTCCTTTTTCCATTCCAGTTTTCTAAGTAGGCCAGTCAGAAATAAACACTTTTCTGGGAGCTAATGCAATCGCCCATTGCAGTTTCAGTGTTTGTGACAGTATGTAGGTGCCAAAGCAAGTCCCGATGACATTGCACAGCAAACTGGCTTTCTCTCCACTGCCAAGCAGGCTGCAGGATCGGAGAGAGAGGAATTAGGTATCACCCCACCCTATCAACCCTGATAAACCAATTTATTTCTGAGTGAGTCCTCTCCCTGAAGACCCCTCAGAGCTCTGGATGGTAAGTGAGGGGTTCCAGAAGCTCAGGGGAAAGGTTAAGTGAGAGCTGTTCTGACTTCCTACCTCTCAGCCCGTATTGACTTAATCACAGAGTTCTGTTTCCAACTACAAATAACTGAGAGCATGGAGGCAAGGGAAAGAAATGCTGACAGGGCCCATGAAGCCGCCTTGCTGTGGTGAAGCACCATGCCAGCCAGCATGTCTTATGGAAAGGCAAGCAGATTCAGGCTTAGCTGGAAGGAGCACAGCCAAGCCACACTAATGACAGTCACAGTTTTGTTGAGGCCAAGCCTGGCTTACCAAGGAAAATGTTCGTCATGGCTGAGGGATAGAAGGGTGGCCAGCTCAAGGCAGCAGCTGTGTCATCTGAAGTACATGTTGAACCAAGACATTGTGCTTGCAAGGCAAACTCTGCACAGACAGAGCTGTCTCCTCTGCTAGTAGGCTTTGTTTTTAATGTGGGCTAATAGCTCTGCAAGCCTGATTATTCTCACTTTTTGTAAGAGGAGAGTAGAATTGAGAGGTACTCGGGCTAATGTCTGTCTGGCCACTTTGCATCTAAGGACAATCTTGTCTCTTGCTATGCTGGCATGAGGCCATTTCTTAAGAACTCTCTGTAATTCTTTACTCAGAACATCTGTTTTTCACCCCAGTTTTGCCCTCCTTTCAGTATGGACTTTTTAAATGTGACATTATACCTGGACTGGTCAGCCTTCAGCTTCTTGCCTTTTCCAGGGTCCTCTCTGTCAATCTTACCTGGGTCTCACTTGGAATTTGCCTCTCGTTTTTCAATAGCTCTGTTCTCTCCATTGTAACTAGGTCTCTTATTGCAAGAAATATTTAACTTTTTTGAACTCATGCATTGTCTCCGTGGGAGCCACACATCAACCACCCGCCTCAATTAAAAAGAAAGAAAGAAAAAAAACCTTCTTATTGTGAACTCAAAATGAAGCACTACAGTCCACAAGAAAAGTGAATTAATTTTTAAGAGACGTGGCTATTTTCATTCAAGGTAATGATTAAGAAGCCAGTGAGTTCTGGGTGTGGTAGTGCATACCTTTAATCCTAGCACTCAGGAGGCAGAGAGGCAGAGGCGGGCAAATCTTTGTGAGTTTGAGGTCAGCCTGGTCTACAAAGCAAGTTCCAGGACAGCCAGGCCTCTGTTACACATAGAAACCCTGACTCAAAAACACAGAAACAAAAACCAAGAAGCCAGTGAGCAGCACTCCTCCATGGATGCTCCTGCCTCCAGGTTCCTGATGCCCGAGGAACCTGGCCTTGGCTTCCCTAAGTGGACTGTGATCCAGGATATCTTGACACTGAAGGAGCTGTGGTTGGCGGAATTTCAGGGGCAGGCTGGGTTTCTGCATGCTCCTCCACAGTGCCACGGAGTTCCTTCTGTGGTCAGAGGACAACTTGCAAGGAGTCTTGAGTCTGAGTCCTTGCTTCCATCCACTATGCAAACCTGAGGATCAGATTCAGTTTGTGAAGCTTGATGGCAACCATTTTTTTTTTACCTATCATCAACACATATTTTGGGGCCCCAGACTGCTCTGGGCATCATTTTGGAGCCAAGGCCATGCATGCCATGCTGGACCAGACCAAGCTGAGGTGGCAGCACAGCATGGCAGGCAGCCCAGGGCCCTGCATGTGACCCTAGCCTTGGAATAGAACTGGAAGTTACGTTCAAAGTGTCTCATGCTAACATCCTTGGATTGTAAATCAGCTGATCAGGATCACCTTCCTCCCCTGTGAGCGACACAAGCCTACTCCAAAAAATGTCATCCTCCAGCATCTGAATGTGGAAAGATATCTCTTCCCCTCACCTGTGTGGCACATTGACTTGACCTGCATGTGATACTCTACCTGCTGCTGATTTGCCCTCTTCCAGCGTACTCTATGAAAAAGAAAGTTTCAGGTTTTTTTTTTTTAAATAATTAAGGTATTTATTTATTATGAGTACACTGTAGCTGTCTTCAGACACACCAGAAAAGGGCTTCAGATCCCATTATAGATGATTGTGAGCCACCATGTGGTTGCTGAGAATTGAACTCAGGACCTCTGGAAGAGCAGCCAGTCCTCTTAACCACTGAGCCATCTCCCCAGCCCCAATTAAGGTATTTTTAAAAGGTAAGTTAACAGTATGAAAAAGCACAAATACTTCTATTTTAAAAAATAGACACTTATAAATAAAAAAGCGTGCTCGAATGACGAGTTCAAAGTTTGTGACAAATTCAACAGCATTCATAATTAACAGTTATTAGATAAATAACAGTTAAATCTGAAGCAATTATGCAAAATACAGCAAAGAGATTAAAATTATGTCCGATTGCTGAATAGTTTTTTCTTAGCTGAGGTCTTACTGGAAGTTGAGTTAGAACAGTCAGGAATTAGAGCTTGCTGGAAAGAAATCATATAAAGTGCAGGAGCTGCCGGAGCTGGAATGTTGGGACCCCAGTCTCTGCTGGCTGCTCTCTTGCTTCCTGATCACCACAAGGTGCTTTTTCCTCCCACGGGCCCAAAGCATCAGAGCATGCCTAGGCTGTGGCCTGAAACCTCCAAGGCTATAAGCCAAAATAAAGTTTTTTTTTTTTTTTCAGTTGATCACCTCTGGATACTTGTTGAGAGAAGGCTGACCTACACAGATGAAAAAATGTGAAATCATCTGAGTTAGTAGGCTGGAGAGGGTGAAGGTTCAAAATTGATTTCCAAAAATAGTAAAATAAAAATAGGGTAAATTAACTTTTAAAAACACAACAGCTAAGATTTTTTTCCAGAACTGAATGATGTATAATTTCTCAAAATGAAAAGCAAATTCCTCAGATGCTAAAGAGGCTGAACAACAACAAACTCATTCTTGTATACCCTGTAGTAACATTTCAGAATAGCAAAAGCAAGCCAAGCATTAATCAGAAGGCTGAGGCAGGAAAATAAGTTTAAGGCCAACTTGAGCTACAGAGTGAGACCTTATGTCAAAACAAAACAAAAATCTCTCAAACAGAAGAGATAATGAAAGACCCCCAAAGGGAGACCCTCACTCAAATCTGGATCAACACGCACCCAAGGACACACGTAAGACCTTATTGATGCAACAGCAAAAGGCAGTTTAGTGGCAAGGGCCCTCGGGTCGAAACGTATCCCACGCAGGGGATAGAGGCTTCGACCCAGACCCCAAGAAATTTGGGATATTTATGGGTAGGGGCTGGGAAAGGGGGGAAGATTTGGTGCGGTTACATATGATTGGATATTTCAAACATCAGCAACTTGCAGAAGCGGCTACATGTGAGCTGGCAGGATGACTAGTTATTTTGACTATGAAACCTTGGACCTACCAGACAGGGAGGGGGTAAGTAGACACCAGGTGGCCTATCACTCACTTGGGCTTGTCTAAACATGTCAGGGTATGTCCTTGTTGGTCCCTTCATCTCTGGTCACTCTGCCCCTGAAGGAACTGGTTATGTTATTATTATGGCTAATTGTAACAAGTTGTTGGTGGTCTGTGCTGACCATGAATTTTTGTTTTTGCTTCAAGCTGCACATTTCAAATTTTGTCCTTACAATAAATGATAATTTATACTAAAGTAATAGTTAGATTGACAGCATTGGGTGTAGGAAGTATAAATAATTTGCCCTAGTGAGTAATTTAAAATGACAGACAAAGATTCAAACCTAGAACAGTCTCTGTCTTCAGAATCTGCATTCTTTTTGCTTGGTTCTTGTTGGTTTTTTTTGGGGGGGGGGTGATGGTGGTTTGGTTTTGAGGCAGGGTTTCTCTGTGTAGCACTGGTTATCCTGGAACTCACTCTGTAGACTAAGCTGGCCTTGAACTCAGAGATTCTCCTGTGCCTTTTGAAAGAAGACAAAATAAGAAAAGAAAGCCAGTGTGTGATAGAAGGTTTCAGGACTCTATAGCAGACAACTCTCCTCATGAGTTTATACATCCAGTAAAAGTGCAACTAAGTCCAGAGTAATTGTGATTAGAATGTGATGATATAATGGGAAAATAGATATGAGAAAGCAAAAGAACAAGAATAACTCCTAGTGTGTGGGAGCCCATGAAACATGGCAGAGGCTGTGGAAGTGGGAAAGACCTGACCAGGGTAGAGTCCTCAGGTGAGGACTTACAGCTCATGGTAGAGACTGTGGAAGTGCGGCATGGGCTAGATCTGAACCAGTTTAAAGCCGCCATGTGTATGGAACCCAAGATAGAAGGGCAGAAGTGGAGAGTAGACTGGCACTAATACAGAGATGCCACTCAGACAGGTGGAAACATCTCATTCAGTGATGAGAGCAAGGGACCAAAGGAGATCAACTGGTTCCTAGATAATGCATGTTATTCCAGACAGTCGTAGGCTCTCAGAGGAAGATGAGAAACAGAGCTCGTGACACTGAACACCGTCCTACACAGGAAAACAATACCTCAACCGTACCACAGCTCAGACCTCTCCTGAACATTGAAATGCTTCACACAAAGAAGAAAGGTGACTTGAACAAAAACATAAAGAAAAGGAACAGAGTAAAATTCACCGAACTCCAGATGTGCAAGTCCCAGTGTATAAAAAACAACAACATAAGAAAAAGATATTGCTTCAAAAATTACCAGTTTCACAGAAATGACTCCCAGTGAGAACAAATTAGAACTTCTTTGTGAAGAATTTGAAAGAAGAATCATGAATATGTTCAAACAATTCAGAGAATGAAGAACTCAAGAGAACAACAACCAAAAAAATAAAATAAAATAAAACCAGTTCAATGGAATAAGACAGATAATTGAAGATGTGGAAATAGAATTTAATAAAGAGACAAAATTGAGGAAGAAAGACCAAATTGAAATGATGCTGGAAATGAAAAAAAAATCAGTAAGCAAATAAAAATTCAGCATCAAAGATAGATGGTTTCAGAATGGATCATGTGGAGAAAAGACTATCACAGCTTGAAGAAAAGGAAGAGCAATTGGATCATTCAGTAAGTCAGTGAATAAAATGAAACCAATATAAACAGAACATAGAGGAGTTTAGAATGCCATGAAAAAGAACAAATATATGAATTATCAGCATAGTAGAATAGTTACATGCCCAAGAAATGAAAATATTTTTAATAAAATCATAGAAGATAATTTCTCAAACCTAAAGACAGGTACCAACTCAATACAAGAGGATATAGAACAATAAACAGACAGAAACAGAAGGAAATGCCTTGTGTCATATTATAGCTTAAAAACAACACCGAATCAAGAAAGATTAAGCTGCAAGAAAGAAAGACCAATTCACATATAAAGGTATGCCAATCATGATAGCACATGATTAGCTGATAGAAACTTTAAAATCCAGATGGAATTAGAAAGATGTATTCCAAGTTCTGAAAGGTCAAAAGTGCCAACTCAGACCACTATACCTAGAAAAACTATCAGAATCTAAAGAATAATAACAACTTTTCATGATCAAAAAAATATAAAAACCAAACAAAAACAAAGCATCCAGACCACAGATGACTACAGATCCAGCTTTATAAATGATATTGGAAGGGATATTTCAGATTGAAAAGAAAGATAAGCACATTCAAGAGGCTACAGGGGAAATTAAACAACACTGGGATAGTTAATCAAAAGATATATAAGGAGACAACACAAAATTAACCATAGAACATGCACTAATACACTTCATCCATAATAACTTTCAATGTTGATGGTCTCAACTCTCCAACAAGAAGACTGACTAGCAGTTGGAATAGAAAACATGACCATATTTGTTGCTGTCTTCAAGAAACCCTAACCATCAAAGATAGAAACTATCTTGGATATAAAAGGGTGTTCCAGGAAATCGAAGTCGGAAACAAGCATAGCTCTTCTAACATCTGGCACAATAGATTCCAAACAAAAATTAGTCAAAAGAGAGAAAGAAGGTTGCTTCATACTCAGGGGAACAACCCATCAAGATTAAGTCTAAGTGTAAGGGCACCAAACACAGGTGTACCTAGTTTCATAAAGCAAATCTTGCTAGATGTTAAGTCAGATTAACCCCAACACAGTAATACTGGGTGACTTCCAGTGCCTCACCCCTAATGAAGAGACAAGTCATCTGGACAAAAAAACAAACATTGGATGATACCATAAAACAAACAGACCTAGCAGACATCTACAGAGCAACCTACTCCAAATAGTACACCAAACGAGACACACTTGTCTCAGTAGCCCATGGAACTTTGTCCAAAAATAGGCAACATATTATGACAAAGCAATCCTCAACAAATATAAGAACATTGAAATAACAACTTACAGTTTATTTGAACACAATGCAGCAAAGCTAGACATTAGTAGCAACAGAAACTATACAAACACATGGAGAAGAGAGACAAAGCACACTGTTGAATGTCGAACCATGAACGGAACACTGAAGAATTCAAGAAGGAAGAACTGTAAATCCAAGCATACAATAAAAAGTAAAAGCAATATAAAAATCTATGGTATAAAATGGAGTGCTCTTAGGAGGAAAGTTTGTAGCTCTCAGAGCCTATATAGAAACAAACAAACACAGAGAACTTAAAAGTAGGTCTGCCGGCTATTCCACACAGCATTACCTCTGATCAAGGAACTTCACAGCCTGAGTGGCACAGAAGGAACTGGAGGGGGAGGGGAGGACACTGCTTGCTAGCTGGCTCATAGGTTCACGCTTAGCTACTGTCCTTGTACAGTACAGAACCACCTGCCCAGGGATAGTATAGCCCACAGTGGGCTGTGTTTTCCTACCTCAATTAACAATCAAGAAATAAGTCCCATTGATAAGCCAGCAGAATCCAAGGTATCCATCTCTCACTGAAACTCATTAATTAGATGACTCTAGATTGTGTCAAACTGACAGTTAAAGCTAACTAGGGCACATGGATGGATAAAGCTGAACCCAAAAGCCATGGGTTATACAATGAAAATCTCAGTGCCAAGAATGGGACATGTAGCTGGGGCCAGGGAGGCTCCAGAGATCCTCCAAACTGTGTAAGTTATGGTTATTGCCCTTAGATGTCCACAAGAACTGGATGGTAAAATCCTACTGTTGAAGAAGATGCAACATACCTTTGTAATTTTAATTTTTGCAAAACTTATTTTTAAGGATGCTTCGTAAATGCTTTAACCTCCCTTGTAGCCCACCACCTGAGGGGCAGTGGGCTGTGAGAGGCAGCTGAGTACCCAGTCTAGCAGGCTTCAAACCCTGGAGACCCTCAGGGATGATAGGAGTTTGGCCTTGCTCCTGGGATCCCTGGTTGCTTTCACATAGCCACAGCTCTCTACAGCCCCTCCCAAAGAGAAGTTTGTGGCCATGGGTCATGTAGCACAGGTATAGGGCATGACTACAGGCCTCAGAGCCTCAAGACATCTCCGTATTTATGAGATACCTAAAGGCCAGAGGGCATAGCCAATTAAGCATTCCTTTCCAGACCCTCCTCCTTGCAAAAGGTATTTAACCTCAGGACCTCCCTGAGAATATGGGGTATAGCTTCATCTACTTTCCACCATGACAATAAAGATCTTAAGACCATATCTTAAGACCTGGACTACCTCTCCTCTTTGGGGCCCCGCTGTGGGGAACCGTGGAGAAGGTCTACAATTACTGAGCTGCCTTCTAACCTTCTGTCAATGACCTCTATGTTTCAGCCACAGAGGCCACCAACTCAAGCGAGCTAGCTGAGCCAGCTGAGACTGAGACCCAGCCAATCGAGTCGCAGGGACCAAGAGTCCCTTCCTGTGGGACGCAGCCGGAGCTTGTCCCCCTTGCGTCTTCTGCTGCTGGTTGATCCAGCCCATATGCCTCCATCTCGGCCCTTCTACAGCCTCTCAGTGGCGCCTGAGAGCCCAAGGGCTTGAGACCAGTCAGTTCCTGGACACCTTCTGGCCCAGGGATCTCTAACCCTAGAACTCTAGCCCCCTGCGGGACCCCAGACTGTGTTCTCCCCACCCCTGGTATGGCTTCTCACAACCCAACATTCGTTCAGCTCTGTGTGGAGTGAAAACAATCTGTGCCTGTGCCTCTGCTCCCCTGAGCCGCAGCCCCAGTCCCTTAGGGGCAACAGACATGGGACACACAATTCAACCCAACAGGACCCATGCCCACTCCAGCCCCACAGACCAACAACCACCCACCAGAGACAGTGGGAAAGAAAGGATATGGGGGAAATGGATCTGTTTAGAAAGGTTCTTTGAAGCAACTCCTGTCTGTATTGTCAGGAAATCAGCAGTTCAGTTCACAGGTCAGCAGTGGCAGCTCGATCCACTCTTGAACACTTCACAGATACACCAGGAGTCCAGTTTGGTAGAGTTGGGTTAGCAACAGTGGGTAACACAACCTAGCAGAGACAGCCAGGCCTCGGCTTCAGCTTGAGTCAGCAGGAGAGACCTGGAGAGACACCAGGAGAAGGTCTCAGTTGTGCCTCTCTCAGGGAAGCTAAGATTAGCAAAGAGGAGAACTACAAGTGTTACACAGCTAGCTGTGCCAACAAGACAAGCGCTGTCTCTGTCACTCCATGGAGTCCTATTTACACCCTCCAACATCACGTGTCCTCTCAGTTCCTTGCCTCTCAGCACATGCATCAATCAGCCCAAGTCCAAGGAAGAAGCAAGAAACTACAGTACATCATCAGATTTTTTTTGGTGCATTTCTTTCTTTGAAGTCCTGACAAATGCAGCTCAACTATACAATGTAAGGCACACCAATACATGTATGTGATTGGCAAAGAATCCATCACATGTCCTTTCACATGCTTGCTTTAGGAGAACATCCTCTTTCCTATGTCTGCTTCAGCAAAACGTTCCTTCATAAGTCAGCTTTAGTCTTTCACACTTGTGTCCACTTTAACAAAACAGTCCTTCATGTGTTTGCCCAGCAAAATACCATCTAACACAACTGACTCTCCAAAAAAACCCTTAAGTTTCCACTTCACAGTTTGCTTGCAGAATACATATAAATTGTGTTGTAACTGGCCCAAAGCATTCTCCCTACTGACTAGCCTTCACAGTGCCAGAGATTGTCATACAGGTAATTGGGGAAGGAAGGTCAGTAATTGATATTTCCTAGTTTTAGATTTTGCATATTATACTAACTTGCCAGGCAAGAGGTACTTACTGGTACAACTGTGGCATGTATCACGGGGTTAAGCAACTGATCTGAGACCCATCTCCATAGGAGGGAATTCATGCCAGTACCATGAATCTAGTCAAAGACCCATGCTTGTGAGGTCACAGGCATTAAGAGTAAATCTACTTTGTTTGGCTAAAAAGACACATCAAACTACTTAAATATCTATGTTTATACCTTGTATTACCCTCAGCTTTAATCAAAGAGATTTCTCTTTGTAGCCAACAGCAGGCAAGGCAGTCATGGCTGGTCAAGATGTTAAGAGCAAACGACTGTTGGAAGTTAAATGGTATACTCATATTAGTTCCCCCAGGGCTCAGGGAATACAAAGAAGAGGAGACAAAAAAAAAAAAAAAGGCAAACGGTCAGGAGGAAGACTGCCTTATGGGCAAGGTAGGCAATGGCAGTCATGAAATCACTATAAGTGGGGCACACTGGCACAGGGCCCACCCAAGACAGCCAGTAAACATTCAGTCATAACTAGGGGAAGAGTCATGGGGCCCTGCCCCATTCAGGGGAGCTCATGGTAGGTGGAGGGCTGCTGGAGAAGTCTTTGTTTTCAGTGTTGAAGCATCTAGTAAGTTACTCATGTTTGAAGAGACAGCTTCACACCCATGACCACATAAATGACCCTTGTTAGGACCAGTGGTCCACAAAGCAAAAACCCAAAGACATGAAAGTTAGGATGGAACCTAGGAAAAGATGGGGTGCAGTGGGGAGGGGGTGGGAGGAAGGGAGGAGGATGAGACAGGGTGAAGGGTTATCCCAAAAATCTGAAAACATTTTCAAAAGAAAGTACAGCATTTTCCCTATAGAAAAACATGTTGTGACATTATATTAATTAAGAAATGGAGTTCAGGTTGGAGGCCCTGCACTGTCCAGAAGTGCTGTTAAGAAAGTACCTATAGTCAGCCTGGTTCTGCTCCGCCATCAAGCTGCTCCCCTTCTAGAGCCTCCACACAAATAGAAAACACACTCGGTGCTCTGTCTGTGAGATGGAGAGAGTTTCCTGGAACAGGCTGCAAAACTGGGGATAAAGCAGAAGAGTCTTTCACAATCTTTTGGAGGAAAAAAAATTAGAAATTGAGATTTACCCAGGAGGAGTAGGGTAACACTTCAGAGAAGGCCAGTAATGGTGACCTTGAATGGCTCTTGGGAGGTACACACTTCAGAAAGCCAGGAGGAGCCATTTACCACAAAGAGAATAAGGCCTCGAGGGCAGCTGTGTTCATTACTCTTCTTGGAAGGCAGAAAAGGCCTTTCCATTTTTCTCTCCTCCCGCCCCCACCACTCCCTTCTCTCTAAATACCCGGAAGAAATTCCACTGAAATGATCCTCTCCCTGGGGCTGAAAAATAGCATTCAGCTAGCCAGATTAGGGCAAAAGCTCAGTTTATTTTGGTCATGAATATTAAATGGGATTTAAGACAGATAGAGTACTTGTTAATTCTTTCTATTAGTGGAGTAATTCATAACAGCAAAGAAAAAGCCACGCCAAGTGCGCACAAGCACATCTTAGTTCTTTCTCCTGGGAAAAATAATATTCATTATTTTTCAATCTCCCCCTCCCTTCTTCCTCTCTCCCCTCTTCCTCCAAGGAAACCATATTGTCCTCAGCTTGTGAACACAGAGCACACCCACCAATTCCAACAGGAATCGTGAGCGTGGTGGCATGGCACAGCCGGAGTGTGACCCTCGTTTTAGTAATCGGAGCTACAGCATAGGAATGGAATTTGCAGTTAACAGAAGGAGTCCTGTGTTCCAGCCATCTGGTCAGGAATCCCCTCACAGCACCAGTTGTTTGTTAGCAAAGTCCTTAAGTTGTGGCTCAGCCGCCCATCTATCTGTGCTACCACATGAGAAACAAAAGCCCTTCTCCTCGGCATCCTGCACTATGACTGTTTTGCTCTTTTGAGGCTCAGAAGGTCAGAGGACCTCAGCAGAAGTGGAGGTGCAGAGCTCAGGACGGGAGGATGCCTGAAGCTGGCCGGCTCGGGCAAGCAGCCTCCCTCCTGCTTTCAGATCTCACTCAGGATATGTGAAGAACAATACAGGTGATGTGGTGGTTAACAAGAAAAGACAAGGGATGGGAAAGCATGTGAAAACTATTCACAGAGGTTGCGAAGATCAAATCCATCCTTTATTCTGATTTGACTTGCTTTGCTTCATCCAGGCTAACTTAATAGCTCCAGTTTCCTTGGGTCCAAAGATTCCAGAAGGTGACAGTAATACAGAGGCTTGGTTATTTACTCATTCAGCATTCATGCAGTCAGATGTTTTCATGCTTGGCTCAGGCATGGGATGAAAGAGAAAGAATTAGGTAAAAACAATACTGTGGCAGTGTTTCTGCTGCCCTGGTGTTGTCGCAGGGAGGGGGAATTCTTGAAACTGAGTCTTAAAAATAAGCATGCACGACAGACTGGTGATGGTTTGTCTAATTCATTAGTACGTTTCCACTCATCAAAATCCCCCCAGAAAAAAATTGGCATCACCACAAAAATATGGCAGTAATTACTTTTTAGAGCCTCTAATTTCAAGAAAATGAAACAACAATTCCAAAAGTTATGACTGTTTTGCTGAAATTAATATATCATCTTGCATGGTTTTGGTTATTCAAACCATTTCTGAACATAAAAGTAATGCATAGTTCCTATAGACAATTTGGGGGATAGAAGAAAAAAATAAATGAAAAAAAAAAGACATGAACAAGAATACAGTTTTCAGAGAAAACAAATTGTATTCTGGTACTTGCTGTTTCTTTTTGATTAATAGATGTCTGTTTTGGATTGTTTTGTATATAACTAGGTCTCATGGACATCATTTCATAGCCTTGCATTTTTTCACTTAACATTTCTTCCAGGCAACCCCCACTTTCAGTTTTGTCTTTGTTATGGCTCCCTCCCTCTACTCCTCCCAGTCCCTTCCAGCTCCCCTGCCTTCTGGACTCAGCTGATCTTGTCTCTGGTTAGAAAACAAACAGGATTCTGAAGGATAATGAAAAATAAAATAGAAGAAGACCCAACACATCAGAACAGGACAAAACAAACAGGAGGAAACAGACCAAGAGAAGGTTCAGAAGACACAAAGATCCATTTGATCACATGCTCAGGAATCCCATAAAAATGCTAAACTGGAAATCATAATATATATGCAAAGGACCTGTAGGGTAAAAAGAAAGAAAACTACAAAGAAAATTAAAATTAAAGCAGGGAGATGGTGGTGCACATCTGTAATCTCAGCACTCAGGAAGCAAAGGCAGGTGGATCTCTGAGTCAAAGGGTTAGCCTGGTCTACAGAGTGAGTTCCAGGACAGCCAGGGATACACAGAGAAACCCTGTCTCAAAACAAACAAACAAACAAACAAAAAACAAAAAAACAAAAACAAACAAAAAAGGAAAACAATAAAATTAAAAATAAAACATAAGATTAAAAAAAGCAGCCCCGGTGCATCATTCTGAGACAAGGAACTTCTTAAGATATGGTTGAGTTAATTTTCTGTTGGCTATTTATACTGGGTATGCAGCCTACACCTAAGAGTAGCTTGTTTCTCCCTTTGAGGAATCTAACTTTTCATTTGCAAACAGTTACCAATTGGATATGGCTTCCAGTTAAGGATGGAAGTGTCTACTTCTTTCCATTTCTAGGACCCCATCTGATGCAGACCTAATCAGGCCCTGTGCATGCTACTTCAGTCTTCATAAGGCCATTTGTGTATAGATTTTGTTGATTTAGAAGTCTGTGTTTTCTTGGTGCCTTCCATCTCTGCTGGCTCTTATACTTTTCCCACATCCTCTTTTTAGGGGTTACCTGACCCTTAAAAGAAGGGTTGAGTGTTCCAGGTCTCTAGCATTCTGGATAATGTCTGTCTGTGGGCTTCTGTATTTGTTCCCATCTCCTACAGGAGGAAGCTTCCCTGACTGTGGCTGAGCAAGGCACTGATCTATGAGTACAACAGAATGTCATAAGGAATTGTTTTATTACTACATTCTTTTAGTAGAGTAGCAGTATTTGGCTTTGACCATAGATCCCTGAGATATCTAGTCTCAGGTTCTTGGGCACCCAAGCAGTCTCAAGTATGGGTTCAATCTCATAGAGTCAGCCTTAAGTTAAATCAGATGTTGGTTGGTTACTTCCACAAGCTCTGTGCCACTATTGCCCTAGCGTGTCTTGCAGGCAGGACACCACTGTAAATTAAACAGTTTGTGGCATTTCTTCATTGGTAACATACTAACTACCTTCCTGTACCAAAGACTCTAGTACGTAGGGGTGAAGGCTCTATGTAGTCACCAGCTTCTCTATGTTCAGTGAGTTGCCTGGGTGTTGTCTTCAGCAATAGAGCCTTGCTCTCAGTTTATGGAGAACATCCTATAATCTTGGCAACATATTGAGTTGTTTGGTGATTCCCATGAGACTCCTTTGGCCAACAACCCTATTAGAAGTAACACAATTCAGGTGCTAGAAGCTTCATTTGGTAGCAATAGATGTCCAGTTGGGGCTCTATCTCCCCCATCGTTTGGCACTTTCATTTAGATCATTTTCATATATGACATATATTCTAGGAAGCTTCTGCTGTATTAGGTTTCCATACTAACCATCAAACAGTCCTTAATTTTAGCTGTCTCTCTCCATACTCCATTCCTTCTCCTCTTTCTTCATTCCCCCTCCCCATCATCTATCTATAACTATCTATTTCCCTCTCCTTGGGAAATATGTCAGTCCCACCTAGTCTCTTACTCTAATACCTAACCTCTGTGGTTCTACAAGGTGTGGCTTGGTTATCATTGGCTTAACAGCTAATATCCACATCTGAGTGAATACATACCATATTAGGTTTTCTGGATCTGGGTTACCTCACTCTGGATGTTTTTTTTTCTAGTCCCATTCACTTACATGAGAATTTCATAAATTTTTTTCTTTTTAACAGCTGAGTAATACTCCATTATTTAAATGTGCCACATTTCTTTATCCATTCACCCGTTGATGGACATCTAGGCCATTTTCAGTTTCTAGCTATTATGAATAGAGTGGCAGTGACCATGGTTGAACAAATGTCTCTGTGGTTGGATGAAGCATCCTTTGAGTATATATTCAAGAGTGGTATAGATGGATCTTGAGGTAGATCAATTCCCGTCTTCCTGAGGAATCACTATACTTATTTCCATAGAAGTTGTACGAGTTTGCAGTCCTACCAGCAATGGGTGAGTGTTCCCCTTACTCCACATCTTCAGCATGAGCTGTCACTTGCTTTATTGATCTTAGCCAATCTGATAAGCGTAAGATAAAATCTCAAGGTAATTTTGATTTGCACTTTCCTGATGACTAAGGATGCTGAACACTTCTCTAAGTGTTTCTCACCCATTTGAGATTCCTCTTTTGAGAATTCAATGTTTAGATCTATACCACATTTCAGATATTTTATATTTCAGAAAATTAAAAAATAAATGCAATTATTTTATATAAGAAGGAAGGTTTTAGTACAAGGGGTAGGACTAACACTATTTCAGAATACAGAAAGGCTTTCCCAGGAAATGGTAGCTGGTTACCTTTTTTTTTTTTTTTTACTTTTGACTTTTGACTCACCTTTACCAGTGCCATTTTATTTGTAAAACAAGATAAATATGGCAATTGCACACAAAACATTACAAATTAGGTTTATAAGATAAAAAATCAGCTCAGAATTTAAAACAAAAAATAACATGAAATAATAGTAATGTAAACATTTTCCACCAGTTTAGGTGAAATCTTGATATATAAAAGAAACCCAAGCGTGGCAGAGTGGCACAAGCATTTGATTCCAGCACTTGGGAGGCACCCAGTCTCTACTACATAGTTAGTTCTAAGAAAGCCATAGATTTATAATGAGATCCTGATTAAAAACAAACAAAACAAAGATAAAAAAAAACAAATGCATATCCCAATGCATGCTGAAAACAGCCGGTTTTCACCATAAATCTCATTTATGATATAAGAAGGCACTGAATGGAAAACTATTCCAGTAGCTTGGAGGTGGCTTTGAACCCTGTACATTCAAGTGAACCATTATAGTTCATCATGGTTTTGGGTCGTTTTCCAGGAGAGTAGCCCAAAGCAACACGGAGGTAGACAAGTCATGCCCAGATCCTTAAAAAATCATGGGAAAACACTAAAGGACACCAAGAGCATAAGACACCTACTAATTTCCTGGTTAGAAGAAACAGAGGGTGTCAAGAATTTACCACTTGGATTTCTAGGAATCTTTAGGGCCCTCAGGAAGAGTCCTTTAGGTCAGCAAGACTTTTATTCCAACAACAGACAACTAAGTGCCTTGCATCTAGGAGTAGAGAAGCCCCTCACTCCTAGGACATCAAGGATTTGTGCAGGGCAGTTCATTCATGGAACAGTCGCTTCCGGGCCTTGCAAGGGGCCCGTGGAGAGCATGGAGGGCGTGGCCGATGCTCCTCTTGGGGACTTCGGGGAGGAGATGGAGGCAGAGGCTGCAGTGGTGAGACAGGGAAGGGTCCCAGCAGGTTGCTGTCCAGTTCATAAATGGAGAATATCGCTCTGCTCCAGTGGAAGGCACCAGAATTATGGCTCTGGGACGTGGACCTGAGACCTAGGGCTGGGCACTCCTGTGATGGAGGAAAGGCTCCCAGTGGCCTGACCAGCTGGAGGCTTAGCCCAGGGCGCCAGGAAGTCCAAGTCTGCATCCTCATCACAGACATCCTTTTGGTAGAAGTACTCACAGGTTTCTTGCTGCAGGCCGACGAGGTGATCCTGGGGCTGGCTACCTTCTTTTGACATATGTCTGGCCATGGTTCTGGTTTCTTCATTAAACACTTTGTCAGCTTGGCATTGGGATACACTCCTCTGCTAACACTGTTTGGGGAGTAAAATGTGTAGAGTCATAAAAAATGTCATTCTTTTTTTAAATAACAGTGGTGTAGAAGATGAAACTTTCACAGAGGTTCAGGTGTAGTTAGTTGTAATGAAGAAACAGGCATGGAGGTGTTCCTTTCTATACCTGTGGTTTGCAGAAACCAAATGGGTATCAACGTTCTCATGCTCTTGTACAGGTTTTGCTGTGGATTGAGAGATACCGAGAATTCCAAAGCACTCAGCCTAAGACTCATAATTTCCAAAATATTTGTTGGCCTTTCTCTCATTTTTTCTGAGTGTGTTCCCATCCTTGTCCTGTTACTGCACCTGTTACCCTTTGCTGTGACCACAGCTACTGTCCACACCCTTCACCCTGCCACAGCTGGGTCCCTGCACTAAGTGGCTAAGGCTAAAGTGGGTGATTCACCTATTTTGCTGTGCTGAGCTTCAGCCTATTTAGCAGTACCATTCAACAGCATCACAGAGCATCCTCACATTCCACTCTTCACCTGCCTCCTTTTCTTCTCTTCCCTACTGTGTGACATAGGGAGCTGTTCATGACCGAAACTGGGAGTTCTTGAGGCACCCACCATCTTTCCCATTTATGCCACTACCTTGGCAAGCTTCCTTGCAAATATATTTCTAGTCTATGTACTTCATCCCCTTACCCCTGCCCCCATGCCCATCTAGAATTCTGTCATCTCCCCCTGAACTGTTGCAATCATCAATTCCCCTTAGTTCCCCTCCTCCACTCTATTCTAATCCTTTATTCATGCAGGTGTCAGAAGACTTTTTTTAAAATAGAAATTTCATCATTTCACACTCTCTTTTCAAACCCTAGGGTGACATTTGGGACAAATCTCTAACCTGGGCTACAAGGCCCATGTGGTCTTCATAACTTCATAGCTTCATGCCTAGTTGCTTTAAAAGACACATCTGAAATGCTTGCTGGGCACACAAGGAGCTTTAATCTCCTTTGGTGCTCATGCATTTCTCCCTCAGTAGGGAGCACATGGTGGACACTGGTGTGTCCCCACTCTCAGCTGCTTTCTTCTTGCTATAGTTTTGGTCTCAAGTGTTCCCATGAGTGGCATTCTGGTGAAGTGTTAGGACCTTTGAGAGGTGGGGTCTTGTGGGAAGTCCTTGGGTAAGGTTAGTAGAACATGGCATTTTTCAGAGGCTTGTGTGTGAAAGTATGACTGTGGAGGGTTGGCGGGTACAGGTAAGTGCTTTCCATCAAAATCATAGTGGGCATGTCTGGGGTCCATTTTAGGAATCTGCATGACCACATCATCTATGATGGGTCGAGGTGTAGAAATGACATCTTTTTCATAAACTTTCTCTAAGTAGATTCATGCCTACAATCCTAGTACTCAGGAGGCTGAGATAGAGAGTGAGTTCAAGGTCCATGCTACATGGGAAGGTAAAATAAAAGGGCCCATCTATCCACCCTGCTCCTCTATTCTGTAAGCTACTCAGGACAGACCTTTAACTGTTCTGCTGATTAATGAATAAGCAGCTTCTCGCAATGTCACTGAGCGAACAGATCCTTGACAAATCTCTAAGGAGGGAAGGAAGGAAGGAAGGAAGGAAGGAAGGAAGGAAGGAAGAAAGAAAGGACTGTTTTACTCAATACCAAACTTCCTCCAACCATGTGAAATGACATACTAAACATATTTGCAAAAGAAACAAGGACATATTTTTGCTAGATCACCCTAATTGATATTGAGTATTCAGGCCAGTATTTATTTATATGGTTATCACCATAGATCTTTCTATGGAAGACAGTAAATCATATTTTAAGTGCATGCCTAGATCAGCTCATTTTTATCTGAATTATCAAAATTGCTGAGATTCCTGTAAAACTCCTGCGTAGAGTGAGTTCTTTGTCTGCACAGAGTGCAGCGTGTCTGTGATTCTGAAGGACAGAGACCTATAACACACCCATTAAAGACAAGCCTAAGTGCTTTGTTAGCTCCAGTTGCTGAAAAGGCCAAAATCAAATACATGTAAAATGGCACCATAAATCAAGCCCACACCTTTATTACAGTTCTAAAGGAGAGGCGTCAACATATCAGGAGAGCCATTATCTAGAATACCTTTCAGTAAATTGTATAATCCTAAGGGTTCTTTGTTTAAATGGGAGTGAAATGTTTCCAGAGAACATTCCAGAAAGTTCATGTTGAGCTGTCCTCTACTTGACTCCAAGCACTGCCTGAGCAGCTTGCTTTCAGCTCCACATCTCTTGCTAATTATCCCCGTTTTCCCATTTTACTTTATTTTAGCCCTTACTTTCGTATTTGTGGCTGTACTTTATCTTTCCCTCTATAGTCTTGCTCCCTGCAAACAAAAGTCCATGCCTTTTTTTCTACGTTTGCCTCCTGTGCTGAATAGTTTTATGCCAGGTTGACCCAAACTAAAGTCCTCTAAGAGGGAAATATTAGTTTGGAAAATGCCTCCATAAGATCAGGCTGTTGGCAAGCCTGTACAGCATTAGTGACTGATGCAGAAGGGCCCAGCCCATTGTAGGTGGTGCCTTCCTTGGGATGGTGGTCTTGGGTTCTATAAGAAAGCAGACTGAGCAAGCTATAAGGAGCAAGCCAGTAAGCAGCACCCCTCCATGGCTTCCACATCAGCTCCTGTCTTTAGGTTCTTGCCCTGTTTGAGTTCCTGTCCTGACTTCCTTTACATGGACTATAATGTAGAAATGTAAACCAACTAAACCCTTTCCTCCCCAGGTTGCTTTTGGTCATGGTGTTTCATTGCAGCAATAGTAACCCTAACTAAGACACATCTTTAATGCAACCATCAGAATAGCAAAGCTACACATTGGGAATAAAGCTTTCAGTTTCAGGATGGGCATTTTCTTCTCAAGCAGTGTGTCTAGTATGCATTAGAAAAGGAGATTTGGTCATTGTTTTTTCTCAAGGACTCAGGTTGAGGCTTCATTCTGATACCTTCTTCCCCAGTCAAAATATCAGTGGGAAGAAAATGTCACAAACAACATGCAAGTCACATGGCTATTTTTCGACGGGGGCAAATGCAAGAATGATGTGTATACTCAGAGAGGAAGCAGGAACACATGTGCACTGCATCAATGTGTCAATTCAGTTCTCTGCTTGCCCTGGGATCCTGCAACCGTTGATGGTTAGCATCTCTAAAAATCCCAGGCTAGCGTGGTTGGTACTTGAAAGTTACTTGAGTTACTGAGTGCACCCCAGGTCTGTTTGTGGATCTCCACAGTTGTTTTACTGACGTTGTGGGCTAAAGATGATGGAGGTGGGGGTTGAAAATGAGGGCAGTATCAGTACAATGTATTTGTACTCCCAAATTTCAGTTTCTCCTCCAAAATCTGGAATGGAAGGCAGTCAAGAGAGAGTATGTTAAATAAAGTATTAATGTGAACACCTGCTTTTATGAAGAAACAGCTACCCTTGGTTTTCCACTCTGACCCAGCTAACAGTTCTGCGAATTACTTGAATGACTACAGATGCTGACACATTAAAAACATTAGCGGACTATATGAACCTGAAACTGAGTTGTTGGCATGTGTAATTTAGGTGATGGAATTATGATCCAAAGCTCGAGTCATGGGTTGGAATAATGAGTTCACTCTAAATGATCAGTGTGCAGTATTTGAATCTAAAGGTAAATTGCACAATCTTGGGGTGGTAGAACTTCCAATAACAGCATGTATAAAAGTTCTCCATGTCTCTCTGTTGTCAACAGTGGAATATAGCAGCCAACTAAGTTAAAGAAATGTCAATCTGTCCATATGAGAACCTGCTGTGGGGCATGGCATGGAGCTCTGGACTTTCTCCAGCAATTTGCAAAGCTATGAGCTCAGTTTGGTGTGTTAGTTGAGGTATCTAGTCAGAAGAGCTGGGCCAGAGAAGAATGATAGGATTGTTAGTAGAATAAGAACATTCAAGAAGTAAGTGGAGAGGCTGAATTAACTCAGAGGATAGAGAACAGACTGGGGAGATGTGGAGTGGGCTGTGGAGTACTGTCTTTGGATACCCAGAGCTATGGGGTAGAGGAGAAATAAACTTGTGTTGAAGAAGGCAGAACAGGAAAAAGGATATCGGATATAAAGTCACATATATATATGACTTTAACTCATAGTGGAGAAGAGAATCTGGTGAAAGTTAAGTCTCTTGCAGAGTTTGTCAAAAAGGGAGTTTGCAACTATAAAAAGTAGACTTAGCAATGCTCCCAGTTTATACAAGATTCAGGGAATTTTATAAGACTTGGGATTTTGATTAATTAAACCAGAATAACCCCAGGCAGGCCCGTATAGATTGTCTGATCAAAAATTTGCTTTAATTGCCCTACTTTCTGAGAGCTGCTATGATTTCTAAAAAGAAAGAAATTCTTTTCCCCAGAAAAGTCTCAGACAAAGATATAATTCACAGACAGCGTTTTTGGCTCCAATCCAGGCTAATTTAATCACACAGGACTTTTTTTAATGCTCCTTAAGTGCTTGTCCCAAATCTGTGTCTGAGCTGGGAGGTCATTGCTGGTGGAATCATTACCTCCAATTGTATCAAACAATCAGGTGAACATTTCCCTGCTAAAGTCATTCATTAGCATTAACGAGCTTTTTTTTTTTTTTAAAAAAAAAAACAAAATGATGTACTTTTCATAAGAAGTCACAATGGATGATGTCTTGATTGTTCAAATTGCTGTTCTAAAGAGGAGGTGAACCTGAGAGCTGTCGGTCAAATGGTTCTGTCACTGAAGTTTAGTGTGGATTGTGCACAACTAAAGAACTCTTTGTGCTCAACATGTCCTTTGGAAGTTCAGTCGCTCTCTTTTAATCACTCACTGTATTTGTAACTCTGGAATGAACGCACTAAACGAAACTGCAGCCCTGCAGGTCTGCTCGTTCTTTGAGGCTCAGAGTTTGTACATTTAGAACAAGGCCTTCACAGGGAAGCTTTGTCCCTTGGACTTCTTCCTGGTGGTGTGCCACCTTCCCTTTCTAGTGGCTCAACCTTAGGGAAACCGTGAGATACTCTCCAAGGTTTGCCAACTTCCTCAAGCCTTTCCCATAACACATTTGATAAAGCTATGTGAATAGAGTCCTTTGAAAAGAAAAGAGTAGCTGGTTGTGTAATCTAGCTCGCCATGGCTTAAAAAACAAATACAAGGGAAAGCGGGTGGGCTGGCAGAGTGGGTAGGGCTGCTCACCCACAGACTTTCTCTCTCTCTCTCTCTCTCTCTCTCTCTCTCTCTCTCTCTCTCTCACACACACACACACACACACACACACACACAGACACACACACACATACACACACATACACACACAGACATACACACACATACACACACACAAATACACACACACACAAATACACACATACATACATACACACATACACACACACACACACACAGAGAGAGGGGGGGAAGCACACAAAATGAATAAATATAGGAAAGTTTTTTTTTTTAAATCTCCAACATACCCAATTTACAGCCAAGAAAGACCTATTTAGGCTTATGGTTTCAAACCACAGAAGAATATGGCCCACCCTTTAAGAAGACATACTTATTACTGGATCTACAACCTCCCTCACAGTACTCACAAACATTGCTCTGGAACATGAGACTGAACACAACCGTTCAAATTAATTTACAAAGGAAGCCAGAAATGAGAATATTTTAGTGCATACTGAACTTTTCATCCAAAATCCCTTTGAAACTTGTTATCAACCCAATGGTAAATATTGGAAATTTGTTGTTCAAGTTCAGAAAGGTTCACCAAAGATAAATAGCATGTATTCCCAACCATGATAATAATCCTTATTTTATCTTGCAAAATTCCAATCCTGTTTTAACTGTCCTGAGGACAGCTGGCCTTTATCTGGATTTGCATCTAAAATTGTCAAAGGGATAAAGGTGGAGTCCCTCTTGGCAAACGACTGCTTACTTCTCTCAGTATTTCGTCTCTCCCACATTCACGATCTCACATCATTCATAAAGAAGGAATATGAATTGATCTCCTCACCATTTCTCATGATTGGGATGAAAGTGGTTGGTCATAGAATGAAAATCTATCATCTAGGGAGAAGGTACAAACTAGAATCGGGAACTATGTGCTTCTGGTGGTAAAAGAACAAGAAGAGACTCAACATGTGGGAACTATGCTCCAAAGCCAGAAACAGAAGATAATCAGAGCCTGGCAGATTGAAAAGATTTCAAGACTCTGTGGCAGATAAGACATAAGCACACTTTATTCAGTCTTGGCACAGGCTGCCACATAGAAGGCTAGGCAAACAGAAAATATGTCAGGCACACAGGCACATGCCAGAAGACATGAACATGAACAGGCAAGGATACTCATGTAGACTGGCACGAAACACATAGGTGGGTGGCTTACAGGTCTACCAACTGACACACACACAGGCAGACTGGTAAGGACAAAAGCTAAGCTTCTGACCTCAAGGTCATATTAATACAATATGCACACAAAATCGGCATTCTGACAGAAATAGCTACATAACAGATTACAGCATTGCTTACTTTTAGGTTCCCTTGGCATCTAATATCAGCCATTCTTGCTGAGTAATAAGATTTATACTGCCTATCAGGAAATTCCTCTTCATGAGTACCCAGGGCTTTACTGAGCTCAGATATCCTCATCTTGCTGTTCAGTGATTTTTTCTACGTCTGCTGGGTTCTCTTCTAAGCTGCTCTGCCCTTGGCCTACATCCCTCCGACGTCTGTAGTTCACCCCATGCCTCCGTTTCCTTGTCTGATTATGAACCCTTCAATCAGTTGTTTTATTCAAACTTGTGCAAAAGAAAAGTTATCCCTGCACAGCCAAACTCATCTTCCTTTATGCCATTTAATGGGAAAGGTTTTATAAAAATAATAACGTATAATTCACAGTTATGAGTTTATTATGTTGGAAGCAACAGCCACCAAACTGCTGTTTGGTTTGCAACAGTTTCCTTCATGGCTTCCTCAAAGTGACTGAAGCACACTGCTGATGCCATCACATCTTTTTCTTTGTTAAGAGTTTTGCCTGTCTTTCCAGCATAAACCCCAAAGCAAGGGTACACTGCTTTTGGCTTTTCACTCACCCACAAAGTCAGTGCAGATGTTATGCCCAAATATTAGGATCCCCAGAAGAGCTCAAAGAATTGCCAATGAGATGTAGTGAGACAGAGTTTTTTAATAAATGCGAACCTGGTTCAGTTCACAATCTGTTCCCACTGCATAGAGCAGGATTACAGTACCCCATCTAGGGACTTAGGGCATTTATACACATGGAGATTCTGGGGTTTCAGGGTCACACGACAAGGGAAATCATAAGGGAAGTCATTTTTCAAACATAGTACCATCTGGTTAGGTGGCAGGCAGGGTCACACAATTGAGGAGGGAAGCTCTTTTGGCCTTTATGGTGCTATAGGGACTAGTGTTTTCACAAACTGGTCCCAGCTGTCTGGGAACACTTGATTGCCCCAAAATATGGCGCTTATCTCTCTAAGGATGTGTGTGTGGGTTTTTTGTTTTGTTTTGTTTTTTTTTTTTTTTTTTTTGCTTTTCCCAAGGACAACCTGCACTGGGGAGTACTTAGGTATCCATCAGAGAGGTTGCCTGTCTCAGCGACATGGGGGCTGGGAGTTGTGGCTGTTTATCTGTTCTCAGGCTGGCATTTGAAACCCCCTGGGGGGGGTTTCATTAGGGAGTGCTATTGGAATGGGGATTGCTGAATTTCAGCGCCAGGCTGTGCCTCCTTTGAAAGGACAGGTGGCAGGAAAGAGCAAGGGGGTGAAAGGGAACATTACATGCGCTGAAGGAGTGCTGAGGCTGGCTGCCCAGCCCCTTCACAGCTTCTGACCTTAGAATCTAAACTGAAAGTGGAAAGGGATGAGTTCTCATATCCAGGGCAATCTTCAAAACTGTGCTCCTCCTCTTCCTCCTCTTCCTCCTGCTCTTCCTCTTGCTGCTCCTCCTCTTCCTTCTCTTGCTCCTCCTCTTCCTTCTCTTGCTCTTCCTACTCCTGCTCCTCCTCTTCCTTCTCTTGTTCTTCCTCCTCCTGCTCCTCCTTTCCTTCTCTTGCTCTTCCTTCTCTTGCTCCTCCTCTTCCTTCTCTTGTTCCTCCTCTTCCTTCTCTTGCTCTTCCTCCTCCTGCTCCTCCTCTTCCTTCTCTTGTTCCTCCTCTTCCTTCTCTTGTTCTTCCTCCTCCTGCTCCTCCTCTTCCTTCTATTGCTCCTCCTTTTCCTCCTCCTGCTCCCCCTCCCTTTTCCTGCTCCTTCTCTTCCTCCCCTTTCATCTTCTTAGTTCTCAGAGACTGCACAAAACTGGATATCTCCACATCATTATATACAAAGGCATTGCAGAGACAACAGGTTTGACTAACTGCATCTGCTTCAGTGTGTGTGTGTGTGTGTGTGTGTGTGTGTGTGTGTGTGTGAGTGTGTGTGTGTGTGTACATACATGCATGTGTAAAACATAGCAGAAAATATAGCACTGAGAAGAACAATGTTTTGTTAGGACTCTGAGGCCAATGAGGAACGTGTATGATTCTTTAATAAACTCATACTACTATAAAGTGCTAATCTTTTACTATAACCTAAGATGGTTGTATTGTAAAATGACATTGTGGTTTTTACTGTTAGACTCTTACAGCCAAATCATTAAAGAAAACAATTAGTACACCTCTAGATATCTGTAAATTGTCAATTTAACTCTGGAGGTGTTTCCTTCCATATGTTCTTTTGTCTCAACAAGGGAGCTGCTTTGTCCATGGAATGTTTACAAAGTGACCTGCCTTCACTACCAACCCCACTTGCCCATTGTTTCACTTTCTAGGGTTTTAGTTACCTACAGTCAGCGAGGTCTGAAAATAATAAATGGAAAATTCCAGAAATAAAAAAATTCATATTTTTTAAATGGCATGATGAAATCTTGTGCCATCTTACTCCACCCACACAGATTGTGAGTCTTAAGTTTGTCCAGCTTGTCCATTCAGTACACAGTACCTGCCTGCGAGTTGCTTAGCAGCTGACTCTCCTCTCACAACAATTGTTAGTGACTCAGTGCATGTGTTCAAGTCAGCCTTGTGCAATTAATAGCATGATACTGCAAAACTTCATCACATCATGTAGGTGTTGTATCATTTCACAACCTCTCAAGAAGAGTACATACAGTACCATAGTATAACAAGATATAAGTATAACAATGGGACGAGAGGGAGAGAGCATATATTCCAATAACTTCTTTACAATATTCCTATAGCCATCTATTCTTGTTATTAATCTCCTACTGTACCTAATTTATAAATTAACTTTTTATTGCAGCTATGTGTGCATAGGGAAAAGCATGCTGTATATCAAGTTCAATTCTACCCACCTGTTGAAGTCATTGGACTGTCCTCTCTACAGACGAGAAGAGACTACCAACTACTTAACATTATTTTGCTGCACAGTTTCCCGTCATATAAACATATAACTCAACTTTTGACATAATCCAAGGTATATGTTCCTCCTGATGATATTTAAACATTCAGTAGCTCTTCTACTGCAATTGTTTGTCTTCCCATGAAAGCTGCTTAGTTTCCTAACACTGGACTATAATAACTTTTTAGCAGTGTTTTATGATTGAGTCTAAACATTGTGTATTTGTTCATTGGCTGATGAATCTTTATTAAATATTTACTATGTATTCAGGACCATGATTTAATTTCCAGAGAAATTTAGCAGTACATGGCAAGAATGCCAAAAGTGTGTGTTTATTGTATTTTTAGAAATTTATTGTAAAGAAGTAATTATAGATGTGTAGACAGACTAATATACTTAGATGTTCACTGCCATGTTGGGAGCAGGGAAATGGATGTGACCCAAATTTGCTGCTGAAGAGAGAGAACTGAATAATTGTGGCCCATCCACAAGATGGGATGCTTTTCAGCCTTTGAGAACACTGCTCTCAAAGAGTGTTAATTACAGAAGGCATTCCCTGGGAGCCCATGGGCTACTCGAGCCAGGGAAGCAGAAAGGCTAACCACAGATCTTCCTCCTGCTCCTTCTCCAGAGAATCACACAGCTCTTCCCCTCCAACCTTCCTTTCCCGCAAGTCATTCTATTCTAGCCCCCAAATCCAGCCAGCACTCTCTGAGAGAACCATGGGCCTCTCTGGCCAGGAAGCAGGAAGGCTAACCACAGATCTTTGCCTCTCCCTCCTCTTCTCCAAATCCAATCCCCAAGTCTCATCCCCATCTTTGTTAACCAACACTTGCTGTGCTGTGGCATCTCACTTTCTCTGCTCCCATCTCCAGCAGACCATGCAGATCTTTTCCCCACCTTCCTTCTTGTCTCCCAGCCCTGGCTCCAGCAGGCGTTCTCTGGGAACTCTACTGCAGAGCCTGCCAGAGAAGCAAGTGGACCAGAGAAACAGGTATCAGAAGCTCTTTACTCTTTCTTCTCTCCTCCATATACAAACCCTCAGATCTTAAAATAACCTTTATGAATATGGTAGAGGTCCTTACAGAGGAATCAAATAGATTTTCATAAAGAAATCTATGAAAATACAAGCAGTGGAAGGAAATAAATAAAATTGTTCAAAGTTTGAAAGTGGAAATAGAATCAATAAAAGACACCTCTCCCCCAAATAGGAAATCTGGAAATGAAAATTTTAGAAACTCAGACAGGAACCTCAGAGACAAGCCTCAACAACAGAACACAAAAGATGGTGGGGAGAATCTCAGGCACTGAAGACACAATAGAAGAAACAGATACCTCAGTCAAAGAAAATGTTAAACAGAGAGAGAGAGAGAGAAAGAGAGAGAGAGAGAGAGAGAGAGAGAGAGAGAGAGAGAGAGAGAGAGAAAGAGAGAGAGAGAGACATAGACAGACAGAGACAGAGACAGAGACAGAGATGGTGGTGAGGGAGGGACAGAGGGAGAGGGAGATCCTGGCACAAATGTCCAGCAATCTGGGACACTATGAAAAGAATAATAAGAAATAGAACTAGGAGAAGGAACCCAGGTTAGAGGCACAGAAAATATTTTCAACAGAATCATAGAAGAAATTTTCTTTAACCTAAAAAAGATGTCTATCAAGGTATAAGAAACATAGAGAAAGCCAAATAAGACAGAAAAGAAAGTCCTATCAGCACATAATAGTCAAAACACCAAACATACAGAATAAAGAAAGAGTATTAAAAGCAGAAGGGGAAAGACTAAATAACATATCAAGGCAGACCAATTAGAATAACCCATGACTTTTCAGTTGCTACTATAAAAGCCAGAAGGGACTGAAGAGATGTGCTGTGGACTCTAAAAAACCACAGATGCCAGCCCATACTACTCTACCCAGCAAAACTTTTAATCATAATAGCTAGAGAAAAAAAAGATATTCCATGATAAAGCAAAATTTAAGTAAAATCTATAAATCTAGCCCTATAGAAGGTGCTAGAATGTAAAGTTTAACCAAAAGAGGTTAACTACACCAAAGAAAACACAGGTAATAGATAATTCACACCAGTAAATCAAAAGACAGGACACACACACACAAAACCACCACCACCACCACCACCAACAACAACAACAACAACAAGATAACAGGAATAAACACTGTTCACTGATAACTTATAACACCAATAGTTTCAATTCTCCAATAAAAAGACACAAAATAACAAAATGCATGCAAAAATAGGTTTCATTATTCTTTTGCATCCAAGAAATGTGTCTTAATATGTAGGATAGATATTACCACAGGGTAAAAGGATGGAAAAAAGACATTCCAAACAAATGGACCTAAGAAGTAAGCTGGTATAGCCATTTAATATCTGACAAAATAGGCTCCTATTCAAAAATAGGAAGAGATAAGGAAGGACAATATATACAAATCAAAGGAAAAAATCCACCAAGAGGACATTGCAGTTCTTACTATCCATTTGCCAAACACAAGGGCACCCAAGTTAATAAAGGAAACACTACTGCAGCTTACACACTGATAGTGGGAGACTTCAATCCTCCAGTGTAACCAGTATACAGAGCATCCAAACAAAATTAAATATAGAAATGCTGGAGCTAACAGATGTTGTAAACAAAAATGGACCTAACAGATATTTGGAGAAATTTTATTCAAATAGAAAAGAATATACCTTCTTCTAAGGACTTCATGGAATTTTCTCCAAAACTGACTACATACTTGACCAGAAAGCACACCTCAACAGATACAAGGAGATTAAAATAACACACTGCATCTTATCTGACCACCATGGATATCAACAACAGCTGCAGCAACAGAAATCTTAGAAATTCATGGAAAATGAATAACTCACTACTGAATGAAAATGGATCAAGGCAGAAATTAAGAAAAAAATTAAAACTTTCTGGACCTGAATGAAAATGAATACACAGTGTACCCAAACTTATCGAACACAGTGAAGGTTGTTCTAAGGCAAGTTCATAGCACTAAGTGCCTACATTTAAAAAAAGAGTGAGATCTCATAACAGAACACATAAAAGCATTAGAACAAACAGAAGAAGTCACACCCAAAAGGAGTAGACAACAATAAATAAACTCAGGACAGAAATCAATAAATTAAAAAAAACAAAAAAAGACAATTCAAAGAATCAATGAAACACAGAGTTTGTTCTTTGAAAAAATCAATAAGATTGACAAACTCTTATTCAAATTAGCTAAGAGGTGGAGAGGGTCCAAATTAACTAAATTAGAGATGAAAAGAGGGACATAAAAATAATCACTGAAGGAATCCAGAGAGTCATAAAGATATACCTTAATCTGTACTCCACCAAATTGGAAAATCTAAAAGAAATGGATAATTTTCTTGATTGGTTTTTCAATCAAGATCAGATAAGCAAATTAAACAGACATACAACACCTAATGAAATAGTAGTCATTAAAAGTCTACTAAAAAATTAAAAGCCCAAGGCCAGATGGTTTTAGTGCAGAATTGTACCAGACTTTCAATGAAGAGTTGATACCAATATTTCTCAAATTATTCCATAAAACAGAAACATAAGTAACACTGCCAAGTTCATTTTCCAAGGCAACAGTTACCCTCATACTCAAGCCACATAACGACCCCCGAAAAAAGAGAATTACAGGCCAATTTCCTTTACGAACATATATGTAAATTTTTCAATAAAATACTTGCAGACCAAATTTAAGAACACATCAAAAAGATCATCTACCACCATCAAGTTAGGCTTTATCCCAGAGATACAGGAATAGTTCAACAGATGTAAATTGACAAATGTAATCTATCATCCAAAAAAATAAATAAATAAAAACTTCAATCAATCAAACAAAAAAGCAAAAACCTAAAGACATTAGATGTAGAAAAGGCCCTTGACAAAAATCATGATAAAATGCCTCTTCATGATAAAAGTCCTGGAGAAATTAGAGACACAAGGAACATACCTCAGCATAATAAAGGAAGTATACAACAAGCGATAGGCAACACCAACTTAAAAGAAGAGAATGTATACTCTTCACACCTGTTCAGTATAGTACATGAAGTAATAACTAGAGCAGTAAGACAACTGGAGGAGACCAAGGGATAAAATTGAAAAGGAACTTGTCTTTATTTTGCAGATTATATATATATATATATATATATATATATATATATATATATATATATACATACACACACACACATATATATATATACATACACACACACACACATATATATATACATATATATGTATATATTTACATAGATACATATATATATTACATACTATATATATATATATATATATATATATATACACAAACACACACACACACACACACACACACACACACACACACATACATAAGCAGTGTACCCAAATGACCCTAAAATTCCACTGGGAGACTCTTCCAGTTAATAAACACTGTTTATTATATATATTGTCAAATATATGCATATAAAATTAATTCACAAAAATCCATAGCCTTCCTATATACAAATGACAAACACACTGAGAAAGAAGTCAGGGAAATAACACCTTTCACAAGAGTCTCAAATAAAACAAAACATCTTGTGGTAACTTTAACCAAGCAAATGAAAGACCTGTATGATAAAAATTTTAAGATATTGAAGAAAGAAACTGAAGATATCAGATGGAAAGATCTTTCATGCTCATGGGTGGGTACGATCAATATAGTCCAAATAGCCATCCTACCAAAAGCGATCTACAGATTCAAAGCAATTCTAATCAAAAGTCCAATGTAACCCTTCACAAATCTTGAAAGAATAATTATTAGTTATATTTGGAAAAACACATACACCAAAAACCAAAACAACAACAACCAAACACAAACAAAACCAAAACCAAAACCAAAACCAAAACAAGATAGCTAAAACAATTCTGAATAATAAAAGAACTGCAGGATGAATCACCATCTTCAACTCCAAATTGTATTACAGAGCTATAGTAATAAAAACAGCATGGTATTGGCAGGAAAACAGACATGGCAATCAGTAGAATCAAACTGACGACCAGGCATAATTCCACATACCTTTTAAAATAAAGAAGCCAGTAACACACACTGGAAAATAGACAGCATCTTCAAAAACTAGTCCTGGTCAAACTGGATGGCTGCATGTAGAGGAATCTAAGTAGATCCATACTTAACACTCTGCACCAAATTCAACTCTAAATAGATCAAAAACCTCAACATAAAACCAGATACACTGAATCAGATAGAAGAGAAAGTACAGAAGAGCCTTAAACTCCATGACCCAGGAAGACTTTCTTAACAGAACACTGTTAGCAGAGAGGTACTAAGATCAACAATTAATAAATGGAACCTTATGAAACTGAAAACCTTTCATATGGCAAAGACACAATCATTTAAACAAAGAGGCAGCATTAAGAATGGGAAAAGATAACCCAGAGCAGTAGAGAATTTTATATTGCAGAATGCACAGCCCTGGTGTATCTATTCATCAAGCAAAACGAGAGGACCTATTCAAATCTCTGGTGTCTGGGAGTTCCATCTGGATGCAGTGAGGACACAGTGTCGGAGGCTTATCAATTTGCTCTTCCCCCCACCCCTCTTCTGATGACTTGACGCCCGTAATCAGCTTGAAGAAGTTAAAGAAGAGTCAACACCCCTATTCCCCAGGCTTGGGGACTAAGGTGGTTAATATGGGGCTGTCTCTCTGGGGAACAGCAGTGATTTTGTTGGAACAGGAAGGATTAGCTAGGATTTATGGCATAGCCATAACCTATTGGTAGAAATCTGTATAATTTAGTATCAAGATGAAGGTACAATTTCTTAAATGGTACAAAATTCACTTGGATTTCAAATTTAAGGTTTTCATTGGTATAAGCCTCTCATCGATATGAAAGTGAAATGAATATAGATACTCTCATGGGCATTGTGCCTGTATAACACATTTAGAAATACAAGACTTAGACCCAGTCCTTCTTTAACTTTTTTAACTGACTTGGGATGACTAACCTGTGAGTTAAGGGACTATAGCAACTTCATGACTTTGAGTTTATTGTTAGGGTGTTTTCTATATTTCATTTAGAAATAGTTGAGAGGAGATAACAGACAGCAGTCCAGGTTACATGGATAGTTGGATTTCAAAATGTCAGAAATCCATAGAACTGACGTCACAAATATTTCTATATTAATGTTCATTTTGATTAGAGACCTGTCTGCTCCTGACAGCTTCCTGTCTTGGATTCTAAGAAGAAATTGAGCATCATTGGAGTTACTCCTGTTGTGGTGAGATAGCCACCAGGCAAGAATTGCCTCTCTCCGTCTACAGAAAAGGACACACTTGCAGAATAGTCGACTGATTATATCTGCCTAGATAGAGTAACCAGCCCTTAATAATTCTGCAGCACTAAAGTCTGTCAGATGAGTTTGGGCCAGAAGGCTGAAGATTTGATGCTCCAACGTTCAGTAGTATAGGGGTTGTCCAGGTGTTCAGCGGTCTCTATAAATTGGCTAAGTTTTAGAAGCTATGCTTATTGCTTCCCATAAATTCAGTTAATTTAGTCATTCTGGATTTCTGACAGCATTGAAGACCTATAGACTCATAGCCAATCCAGGCTATTTACCTTGAGAGAAAAGATCTGAGTGGAGGGTTCTCAGCTGACATTCATTCTAAAGCCAAGAAAAAGCCAGGTTCAAAACTAAGTGTTCTAGTCAAGAGAGACGGCAGAGGTTCTGGCTAGTCAACAAAAGGATGGACTGGGTATTAAGACTATCTTGTACCTCACTGGCACAAATAGGAATAATTGTGCTCTAATTGTATTCTGAGAGAAAAGCTTTATTTTAACAGGAAGGGTAATATGTAGGAGGAGCTAAGGGGAAAGGAGCACCTAGAGGAAAAGATGGAGTAAGGAGAGGAGAAGATGAAGTAGATGAGAAGCTCAGTAATGAGAGAGAAAAAGAGAGAGAAAGAAAGAGGGGGCGTGGAGGCAGAAGTTCATGTGTCTCCACTAGTCAAAGATAGTTTTCATAGCTAGATTGGGTATTAGGTTACACTTCTGATTGAGCATTACCATACTTACAAAGCCCTTGATTAACATTTAAAAAATTGTATAAAAGCCAAATGGAAAAGGGGGGGCACGGGACAGGGGTTTTCTGGGGAAGGGGAATGGGGAAAGGGATTGGCATCTGAAATGTAAATAAAATATCCAATAAAAAAAAAGAAAAAAGAAAAAAAAAGAATGGGAAAAGATTTTTTGCTAACTACACAACTTATATCAATATCCAAAATATATAAAAAGAACTCCAAAAACTAGATATCAAGAAAATAAAGAACCCAGTTGAAAATGGGTAAAGATGTAAACATTGAATTCTCAACAGAGGAAACTCAAATGGCTGAGAAACACTTAAAGAAAATGTTCAACATTTGTAGTAATCAGGGAAATAAATATCAAAACAGCTGTGAGATTTCATCTTACATCCGACAGAATGGCTAAGATTAATAAAACACATGACAGTTTATGCTAGTGAGGATGGGGAATAAGGGAAACACTCGCCCATTGCTGGTAGGACTGCAAACTTGTACAACTTCTATAGAAATAAGTATGGTGATTCCCAGGAAGATGGCAATCAATCTACCTCAAGATCTAGCTATACACTCTTGGGCATATACACAAAGGATGCTATATTCTACCACAGAAACACTTACTCAACCATGTTCACTGCTACATTGTTTATAATAGTCAGAAGCTGGGAACTACCTAGATGTCTATCAACAGAAGAGTGAATAAAGAAAACATGATACATTTACACAATGGACACAAATGACATTATGAAATTCTCAGGTAAGTGCATGGAACTAGAAAAAATAAATCATTTTTAGTCAGGTATCTGTTACTCAGAAAGACAAGTATGGTATATATTTCCTTATATGTGGATATTAGCTGTTAAGTTAATGATAACCAGCTATAATCTGTAGAACTACAGAGATTAAGTATACAGTAAGGAACCATGTGAGAAAGATAAATTAAATAGATAAATAAGATAGATAAAATAGACAGTCTGAATGGATGCAGAGCAGGGATAAGGGGTGTGATACTGAGATGGGATTGTCAAGTGGAGAGCAACCCACTAAGAAGCACTCCTTTACTGTCTCTGCTTCCATTCCTGCCTCCAGGTCCTGCTTTGAGCTTCCACTTTGGTATCTATCAAAATGAACTGTGATATGTTATCTGGAAATGTGAGTTAAATAAACCCTTTCCTCCCCAAGTTGCTTTTGTTTATGGTCAATATCTTAGCAATAGAAAGCGCTCTAAGACAGCCCTCTCCTGGATGGCATAGGCTCCTGCACTCACATGTGCATATAGCCACACATACATATATAATTTTTACAATAAAGTAAATACTTAAAAGCATATTGCTTATGCTCTCACTAGGCAAAATCAAATAGCATTAATCCTACACAGGCCAGTTTTGGAGGGGAGTTTATTTATTAAAAAAAAAAGAAAGGATCCTTGTATTTGAACTAAAAAATGATGCAAGAAAGGAGAAAGCCACATGCTGGGTTTCAGCCGTGCTCACCCTATAGATGAACAGACACGCCAGACACAGTCTGAGAGCCCAGAAGCCACATCTGTGCCTCAGCAAACCATTGCTAACTGCCATAGACTTTGGGAGTTGCTTCCAGCTGGTTGAAACCACAAATGCCAGGTTGCACTATATCGGCAAAGTTTAGTCACCAGGCACAAGGCAAAGAAATCTCTCAACTCTGAGGACTGTAAACAGGGCCCTGAGTGCTGGTTTCTATCTTGCTCTAGTTACCATATTTGGATCTTGATGTGAACAGATGAAACATTAGAAGCCTATTGGTAATTAGAGGCATCTGAATTTACCTATTTGACCTCTCACTGGCTGTTGTTTCGTTTGTTAGGTGTGTTACTGACATTAAGAAAACCTTACTTTCTAGAAACACAGAGAATAGCTGGAGATTTGATTTTTGGTATTTGGAATAGCTTTAAAATACTTTTTTAAAGTATTTTAAAAATGACTCATTAAAAAAATGAGTCAAATGCAGAGCTGTTGGATACTGTCACATCTTGGTGGTGATGAGGAAGGTACATTTTACTCTGCCTTACTTTTACGTATTTTTGAAAGTTTTCACAACAAGACTTGGAAAGGAGGGAGAGAAAGAGAGGGACTACTGGGTAATAATTCCTTTATTACAATCTCATGTTGGAAAGGAAGTGGTGTTGATCCATGTCTGTGAACACATACTTTGTTTTGCTTCTATACTGTGACGATGTCAGGCAGTGTTGGGTGGGTGTTATCACCATTGTATAGATGAAGAAAAGAAGGCTTAGACTACCTGTGTTTGCACATAGCAGACAGAGAACAGAACAGGCAACATCGGTAACTGCTGAAATAAATGGTTTCTGAGCAATTAAAAGCAAAGCACTAGCGTCCCTTATCTGAAGTTGCTTTCCATGGTTCCAGTTACCCAATGTGAAACATTGTCTAAAAATAGTCAATAGAAAATTCTAGAAACAGTTGGTACATTTAAAAGAATGTATCACACTTAATTGTTATAAATGCTTGGTAGTATTGTTGTCAACCGCCTACTGTGCTTAAACCATAGTTCACCACAGGTGCATGCACACAAGAAAGAAACAGGCACATTAGGGTTTGGTACTATCTGAAAGTTTAGACATCCAGTGTGTGGGGGTGGGGGTTGGGGGTGGGGGTGAAGGGAGTTGTCTTAGAATGTATCTCCAATGGACAAGGGAAGACACCTGTAAGCTAACTGCTAACAGTCTGTCTCTGAATCTCTTGATTATGAAGAGGTGACAACTTGGGTTCAATGACAATTGGGACAGTTGCCACTTTAAGACCTTATGCTAACTGGTGCTCACAACACTGGCAGCTACCAGCCATCTTGATTCAGGAAGAAGCCATCATGATTCACCACTTCTTCTTTCTACCTTTACTGAGGTAAAGGAACACGAATTTTGACTTGGAGTATGTGAATAAGGAAGACAGACTTTCCATAATCAGCCCCAGGACAGGCAGGAAGAAGAGTACAGAGCTCCAAGATAGATTCTATATATTTCATGAGAAGCTGAACATGCCTGGACATTTTCCCCATGCCTCTCCTGCACATCCAGGAACTTTTCTCTCTCAAGGATCACTTTCTTCAATGTCTATCTCTACTCTAAAACAGCTGACAGCCTCTGGAAGTCCTTGCTTGAGCACAGCATATGCACAGACAACTAGCTGAAAGCCAGACCACAGAGAGTCAAATTCTGTCCACTTGGGGACTACAAACATCTTCAACCCTCTATGTCTCAATTTCCTTCTCTCCTTTAAAAGGATAATCACAACTGTTTGGGCTTGTGGTGGAGGTATGAGTTATTTCAAATAAAGTGCTTAGGACAGCCCTAACTCAAGCACTCAAGGTGAGCATTATTTATTATCATTATTATCTTGCAGAGCTGGGGAGTAAACACAGAACCTCATGCACAGTGAATTCAGCTCCAGTGTGACATGAGCATTTTATTCCTGTAACCTACCTGTATTTGGTTTGACCCTGAACCCCCTGTTTTACTTTTGCACTTAGGGATCAATAGTAAAGCAGGAGGTTCAGGGTAACTGTCCCACCTCCCTCTCCTTAATCTTTTACAGGTGCTTCCTTCCTATTGTCCAGACCCGGCTGGAGGCCAGAGCCCCAGAAGTGGTCA
>JANHMN010000022.1:85200-146309 GCA_030674055.1 Rhabdomys pumilio | reverse complement strand
GATGTGAAATGAAAGAACAGGGACTTTAACACAGAACCTGGTTAGAACCTAAATCTTTTTATCTACTGGGTATCTGACCTTCAGAAAGTAATCTGACCCCACCTTGTCTCATTCTCATGTCCTATATCTGTGAGCCGAGTGCCCTTATGCTGGCTTCCTAAGGTTGTTACAAGAACTAAACTGGAAAACTTTTTCCATGACCCTCTCTTCTAACTACTTACAACCTCCTTAAGACTGGGGCTTACCTCAGATGTTAAAAAAAAAAAGTTAGTATGTGCACGTATGTTGATGGACAGATCTCTGAATTCAAACCATCCCAGGCAGTTTCAGAGCTTCATGTGGCCTGTTTTAAGCTGGCTCACCCTAGTGAGAAGAAGATGTCGAAGGGCTCACAGGGTTCTAAAACCTTTTGTAGCTTGTCCATTAGCCGGGAGCCTGTTAGAAATGCAGAACCTTAGGCTCTAAACTCTTGCTCATCACAGTGCACTTTAACAAGGTCTCTAAGTGAATTGTGTGCACAGTATAGCTCAAGACGTCATGCTTTAGGAGCTAAGGGACCCCAGAAGCCATGCAGATTCTGATTAAGGTACCTCATTTTCTAAGTGAGGAAAATGACACCCAAAGCCCTACAAGTCATCCACAGACTTCATGCAGAAACAGCCCATTAATCAACCACATAGGTTTTTCTAAGCTCCTTTCTTGCCACTCTCTACTTTACAAGGTGAAGAAAACTCTTTTTTCTTGGTTTTATTTTCAAAGATACCTCCTGGCAAGTGGTATCTGCTAAGATACCTAATTCTTTCTAAAATCTGCTTTCTTACAGAGTGGAGCATATGTAGAAGCTGTCCCCTGCCCTGTTTGTCCTGCCAGAGAGAGGACACAGGGTATAGAGTAAGAATGGGGGCATGAACAGCTCTTGAAATAAAGCCACAGCATGTGGATAAAATGGCCAACATTAGGTATCAGGGGCCCAGAGAGATTTTCCTATGCCTCCTTCATTAAGTAAGAAGTGGCAATGTGCAGACACAGGTGTGCACTGGGAGGTGCTTTGTGAACTCTTGCAGACATGAAATTCTGTGTTGAGGGCAGATACCATGTCCAGTCTAGAAACTCTGCCTGAGGTGCCTGCCCATCTTTAAGGAGGGCAAGTGACATGAACAGGATGAGCAGACAGGGCTCATCTCAATCCAGAGTATCCATTGGGCATTTCAGAACCATTCGGAATTGATATGTAAAATTCAGGCAAAAGTGAGATGCAATTCTATTTTGGTGGGGCACCTACCACCAAAATGCAATGTCAATTCATCAGTATCTACAGATTTTATTAATGTGGACTTTAATGGGTTATTTTAAAAATGGATGTTTATCTAAACATGGGCTGCTCGTCTCAAACATAGTTTTCAGAAGTCAAAAACAAAACAAAACAAAATGCTAGGATTCATTGAGTCTGAAAAAAAAGGAGAGAGTAAATCAAAGTGATGGCACCCCAGAAACCAGAAAGTTTCCCAGGAGCCTGTAGGCTACGGAAAGGCATTCATTTCTGACTCAGTTTACAGGAGACCCTGGACATCTGGAGAACAATAACAAGGTGCATATGCCAGCTTCCATAGCACAGAAGACTTTCTGGGTGGCTGAGGGTATCCCAAATGGGAACCCACCAAAACCACCTGACAGTTTTCAGAAGAGGAAGAAGGAGTTTCCAGACACTGCATACCATGATAATTTGCTTCTATAAAGTTATGGTTTACAAGACAGTTCTTCATGCCTTGCTATAGCCTGGTCAGGTTGAGTCCTTTATATGTGAGAACACTTCTCAAGATCACATACAATTAGCAGGAAGAAAACCCACACAAGCTTAACTGCTTCCCTCCAGCCCTGCTGAACCACGTTCCCAGTCTTCAGTCTTCCTGGCAGGTCCCAGCCCAGCACTCAGTCCTCACTCCTCTTATTCTGGTTTCAGCTGGAGTTACTTGCTTAAGAAATATCTGCTTCATGTTCAGCCCTGAACCAGGTATCCTTTTATAAGCCCTCTGGATGCCACATGCACTTACAATTATAATTAAACAATCAATTGATAGATATTTAAAGTGGATTCTACTTTTGTAGAAATCAAGAGACTGAGTGTTATGTTGGAGGAGTGGGTAGATGTGTCCTTGACCATTCAACATATCCATTAGTTTTTAAATAAACAGATTATCTACCACTATGCAATAGTGGATCACAGCAAGAATGTGGCTCTCTGTCATTCTGTTTCTTGAACCTAGAATGCAAGTTCTGATCCTCTCCCCTGTAGAAACTTCAGATCTACTCTGACAACCATGAGACCCTCTCAAGGACAGGAACTGTGTCTCATATCCCCTTGAATCCTAATAGTGAGTGCATGGTAAGCAATCAGGTATTTGCTGAATAAATGGGTGGCTAAATGATGTAGGATCCTTGGGCTGTCATTCTTCCACTCTGCCTTTCTGCCTCTTCTAAGATGGAAGGCTGCAGAACTGTTGCTACAGACATTCTTCTTTATGGTCTTGATAAGGTCAGAGGCTCAGAAAGGCCCAGCTTGGCAAATAAATCTTGCTTATGGATTTGGCTCAGATATCACATTATTTTCCTTATTAGAAAGACGCTAATGCAGAGGTAGTGGAGCGGAACAGGGACTTCCAGGCAGCTATAATCGCTGCTGCACATCTCCAAGGAGAACAAAGGCTTTGGGACGCCTTTCTCAGGCCATCCTCAGTAGATAAGCCAGACTCCGATCCAGCAGACTGAACACAGGAAGGTCAGAACATTCGAGAAACGGGGCAACGTCATTCTCCTCACTTCACTTCATTCATCATTCTCATCGTATGTGTATGTCTTCATCCACTTCAACATTTGGAGTACCAAATTCTTTACAACTCCTTTCTTAAAATCACCTGCAGTTACACAATAGCAAAAGCCAGCTCCAAGACTCTACTGAGACAATGTGACAAACACCCACTGCGCATGCTCCAGGCCTCTGATTTGAAAAGCTCTTAAACAAATGCTGACCTGAAACAGTGACAGCGGCCTGGGGAGCAGCCTTTGAAACTCCAATCTTATCATGCACAGAGTATCTGGACCAGTTAGAGAGATAGGACAACTAAATAGCTTGGGCCTGGTCTTTGTCACTTAAAACCACAGTTCAAACTTCCAGGTTAGGTCTGGATGGTGCAGAAATGCAATGGATTTTGCTTGTTCATTTTGAGCAGGAACATTTTGGCTGCCAACTCCCAAACAGACAAAACCAAAACACTGTTTTCTAAGTGTCTTTTCACTCACGAGTCTCCCTGTCAGTTATCACTGCTCCTTGCCCAGCCTCCTGCAAGAGCAAAATATTCACCTAGTGTTCGTTATCTGAGAGGGGCCAAGGATGCAACAGATCCAAAATATTCACTAATTCCCATCTTCTTTTGAAATATGAACACACTTAATACATTTATAGCACTGAGAGTCTAGCCTTCATCCTAGCACCACCACATAGTTTATGATACCCAAGACTTTCCATATGACTACAGAGATACTGGGCTTCTTGGAGCCAATTCAGGGCATCTGTCTGGGAGCCCAGATTAATAATTATGATACACATGGTGATAAAATGTCTACAGCATTTTTATCTACATGAAGGACAGTTGGGGTATGCTGGGTGGACTGAGTAAGACCAATTTATTAGTGTTCTCTTTCTTTCTGTTCTGCTTGTTCGGATGTGGTGGAGCTGTAGACAGTTGCAACATTTAATTTGCTGGTGCTTTTATTAATGCCAAGTGGTTTGGTTATTTTAGAGACATTAATAATTGATTATATAGAATTTAATATGTTCATGAAATAATCATGCTTGGCAAATTTAAAGGTATAATCTTGGAGATAATTAAATATTTACCATAAGGCATGTTCTGTGTGTTGTGAAGTACTGCCCTGACAGATGTTTGAGGAATGTAGGTTGGTTTGACTGCTTTCTAAGAAGCATTCCAAAACCTCCTCTGCTTAAAACAAGATCTATAGGTTTGTCTGTTTGATCCTTTGTGGATCTCAAGTTCATGCCTAAGAGGAGGATAGGCTCTTCCCACATTCATGAAGTGGGCACAGAGGATCGGAGGTATACAAGATGTCCCTGCTCTCACATTGTCTGGGCAACTATGTGCTAACTCTGCAGTCAGTCTCAGCAGAGGAGGCTTTCAGTAAAGGGACCATTATCATTTTTCTATAGAGATGGTGATAGCTCCTTGGATATTGTAATATTGTATTTCACCATTTTCTATAGCTTGTAAAGCATACTTTCTCATATACTACCAAAATAAATAAATAAAATAAATAAATATAACTTTCTTTTAACCTTCATGATGTGATGCCTTCTCCAGCCACACCACCCTGTGCTTGCTTGCATGTTTCACTCACTGGATGCAAACAGTTTCTGTTGCTGGGTTTGTGACAGCCAATTCTTTTGTATACCTAGCAATAGCCTCGCCTACCTAAGGGATGGCTCTTTCTGTTTTAGAGTCTGGGAAGCTTTTTAATATGTTCATTCCTCAGAACATGTATATCTGCTTCACAGACATCAAATTAAAGTCCTGCTGCTGTTTCCAGGAAAGTGCTACTTTTCTCTTCAGTGTCAAACCATGGTTTAGTCTTTCTGAGGACCTCCTGAATGGCAATGGAACCCTAATTCTACTCTCCTCTCAGTGTACTCAGTCCAGCTGAAGGGATGATCAAAAGGCTACTATGATTGTTTTCTTAACAACTGCATGTCCCCTGAACCTGGCCATTGCCATCAACAAATCCCTAGAGATACTGGGACGTGAAAAATGTACATTCTAGAATCACTCAAATGTGGTTCAACTCAATAAACCTGCCTGTATATAATGCTGTGGCCTATCAGTAGTTATTACAAAGCTGAAGAAAAAAAGTAACTCCAACTAAGACTAGGGCACTGGTAAATGAATAGTCCCTCCCCTTCTTGCAATATTATCACTCATTTCCATCGCTTTGTCTTTGTTTGTTTGTTTCTGCAGCTTTGGGAGTAAATTCAGGGCCTTCAGTGTACTAAGCATGCACTCTACCATTTATCTATATTTCAAGACCCATCTCCATTATCGTATCTTAAAAAAAAAGTATTGTTTTATGTGTATGAGTATTTTGCCTGCATATATGTCTGTGAATATATATGTGCCTGATATTCACAGAGAGTAGAAGAGGGTGCTGGATCACCTGGAACTGAAGTTATAGACAGCTGTAAGCCACCATGTGGATTTTAGGAATCATACTTAGGTCTCCTAGAAGAGCAGCCAGTGCTCTTAACCACTGAGCCATCTCTCCATCTGCATCTATTATTCTATCTTAAAGGAGCTTAAAGCTCCTCTGACCTACTCACCTACAGTGTATCTTTTTTTATCATGATCTTCATGACACTATCCATCTCTTTTTCTTTCTCTTCTGTCTCTGTCTTTCTCTACTTCTCTCTCTTTCTCTCTCTCTCTACCTCTCTCTCTCTCTCATACACACACACACACACACACACACACACACACACACACACATCTTTTTCTCCTCTAGTGATTTAAAAGCTAAAGCAGGTGGCTGCTCATGTTTAAGCTGTCAAAGGCAGCACCATGAGCTCATGATACAATTCCTTCTCCTCTTTATCATACTTTCATTGAGCCATAAGAGGGAGAAAGACTGATTTTGCTGATGACCATATGGGGGAAGGGATGGAGGTGAAAAAACAAGTCCAGCCTCCCAACCCTTGCTTAATCTCTGACTTCAAGACCACTGTGGGAAAAGACATTCTATAAATACAAGAAACTGTTACTAAGATCCCCAAAAGAGTCCCTAATCACAAACCACTCTTTCTGGTGGAAAGAATTTACTATGTACTACTCGAAGTTGAAGGAAGCCTGCTTATGGATGCTCCATTTAATGACTACTCATGAAGTACATTGATCAGGATGCTGATGGACACTCAAGGTGAAAGTCCTGGTGTCCACAAAACATTCCAGATCCACCCCCCCCACACACACACACAGATCCTGAAAATGCATTCTTGAACTCCATACAATTCCTGGACATCTGAGGATGCACATTGCCTGTGTCGTATCCCATCTCATCACAGCATTCTTGTGGATGACGATTTTCTTTTAAACATGCTTGGTTCTGCCTGAATTCAAAGACATCAATCCAGCCTTGGAGGAAGAAAAATCCTGCCCAGGATATCCAAGTTTTCCATAAACATTTGCTAAAGACACTCCTTAATTTCTCACCTAGATATTGTTTGGTCTTCAGGCAGAGGTTGGTGATGAATAGTTTTTCAGATGCACAACCCACCAAGCCGCCATGCAAGCAAACCAGGGCCCTCCTCGCTGAGTTCATCCACAGTCTATTCACCCCTTCCCACGCTGTCCTATGATCCATGAGCCAAGCACAACTCCTAGGGGATCTACTGCATCTCCTTTCATCCTTTGCTCCCTTGGAAGGAAAGACATCTCCTGAAAAAGTCAGGGACCCCCGGCTCCCTGCCAGGGAAATTTCTGGCCTGGTTAAGGCTTCCTGGTGTTTATAAGCTGGCTGGTGGTCAGGGATTTTCCAGTCTCTTACTATTCTGGAAAAGCAACTCTATTTTTCATTTTAAGTGAGGACATTGAAATGTCACTGGAGTGCTGGGACTCAAATGGGATTGGAACCTGCTTGGTGAAGCTGGAGCCCACATCATGTAAGGACACAGACACTCTGGCCTCTTCTCCTACATTAACTTGAGAATGTGAATATGGGCTTTTAATTAGCTTTCCCACATCCTCACTTGGGCAGGATACAGGGTTCTGCTCTTAGCTTTTCTTTCTGTCCCACAAAGGGTCTGTTGAAATGAAAGCTATAGCTATTCGGTTGTTTGTTATTCTCTTACAGACATTAGTGCCTCAAGGGACACTGGGAACATGGAGAGCCTCCAATATAGTCTCATTTGGAATATCACCACCGCCAGTAATGGTAACACTATACAGTGTTTCTGAGTTCAAAGAACTTTCAGCTTTGCTATCACGTCAACTTGATCTTGATGTAATCCTCTCTCCCAACAACTCCATAGCTCATCTGCCATGAACCCGGGAAGAATTGGATGAACTTGATGGCACATTCCAAGTATTTAGCTGGAAATTATTTAAAGACAGGACTATTCCAAAGACAAACCAGATAACATGAATCTCAATGCTAGATAATATGAGCACAGAGAAGGAACAGGCTATCAGAACAGTAAGACAACTGGCCACCGACAACAACAGGAACAACAACCCCTGAGCCTAAGAAAACAATCAATTAAGAAAGCAGAGACCTCACCACTTATTTTAATAAGAGGAATTAGGTAGAAGGATTCCATTTTAGATGGTTGAGGAGCTTTATATGATGTATGAAAAGTAGACATATTAGTAGAACTAGAACATAGATTAATGGCTAGAGGCCTAGAAAGTACAAATAGGGGCTGTTTGATGGGTGGGTAGAGGTTTGGAGTTTTAAGATAGAACAGTCCTGGAGATTAGGTGCATGGTGAGTGTGCATAATACTACACAACTGTGCTGCCAGCATGGTCAAGACAATGCATTCCGTTATGCGGCTCTCATACATTCTGTTACTTATTTCTCACCTTAATAAAATGGCGGAAAAATGGAATCTGAATGTGTAAAGGAAAGTGGTCACAAGCACATGCACACACATGCCACACACACCCAAAATTGAAAAAAGGTGTGAAAAGGCAGCTAATACCCCATGATCTAGGAGCAAAGTTTTGGGTGTCACAGCCTAGAACTCAAAGAGTCCCAGATGTGGGATGTAGGTGTCTGAAGGACAGGTAAAGATGCTGGACAGCAGCACCATGGGGCGGTACAGAGAATGCCAATAGGACCCAGAGACTGGAACCCATCAACAGTATCCAGAGATGGGGTGGCTGCTGAGAGGAATGTGATGGGAGGTGCAAACAAAGGGAGAAACAGAGTTCACCCACTTCCTCTATGCTTCAGCCCGAGCTACCCGTCATTTAGGGGCCAAAATGTTGAGAGCCACTCTGTCAATGTTGGGACCCGCACTGCCAAAAGCCTTGGGGGCTAAATTGTTAAAGCTCGCATTGCGGGTCAGGGTTCAGCAAGAGAGAGAGTGAGGACCAACTCGAAGAATGGAGACCAGACAGTATGATTCAATCCTGTTTATTCTTCAGTCTCTCTTCCTAGTCCAAGTTCCAAGTCTTGAGTTTCTAGTCCCTAGTTCCTAGTCCCTAATGCCTCCAAGTTCCAAGTTCTTTCTCCAAGTGCTAAGTGCCTAATGCTAACTAACTAACTAACTCCGAGTTGTACTGAACTCTTCTGTCTGCCTCTCGCCTTTTATATGTCTCACTTCTAAGTCACCCCTTTAAGTCATGCCCTTAGGTCTTATCTCTAAATCTGATCTCTAAGTCACACCCTTAAGTCTCGGCTCTAAATCACACCTTTAAGTCTCACACACCCAAGGGAAAATCCTGGGTATCTAATACAAGATGTTATCAGAGTATGCTCAGCTGTTGTAGGCTATTGTAATCAAGTCTCTTGTCAGGGTATATGGCTCAAGATGGCTGCAAGGATGATAGCCGCCTTCTGTCGGCTCCCCACACCTCTAGCCTTCCCAGCTCCTTGAACCAGTCTATATTGGCAAACCAAACAAAGTAGCTGGCAAAAGGGATATGCTTAGGACCAAAGAGCAGGGCAGGGAAAGATGGTTAAGGAGCTGAACAGTATTAGCATAATACTGAGTACATGGGATGGCCAGGTTATAGGGAAGGTAAACAAGAGGAAGGGGATGGCACCCCTAAGCCTAAGGGCATGAAGAACAGATGTGTTAGAGCAACTTTGTCAGGATCCTTAGGGCATGCTACAGCACACAGGCTACCCTGCAGGAGCTGCGGACATCTATCTAAATCATGGCCATGCAAGATAGAAATTGAACAGAGGTAGGGAACCAATCTCCCCCCCCTCCCTGACCCCCAAACACTGTCTCTTTCCAAATGCTGACCTGAAACTCTTATAAACTGGCCAAGCCAGGGGGCAATATTTTAAGTTTTAAAATAAAATAAGTAGAATGTACATTATCGGCATTTTTTTTTAAATCTGCATTTCCAATTTACTGGCTAATAATAACACTGATAACAAAACAGAAATACCTCCAAGGTAACCTATTTCAACTTAGTTTCTCTCAAAGGCTTAGAAACAATTTGGTATGGAGAAAGTGTGCTTTTATTTTAAGCATGAAAAATCAGTGGGTTTTATGCCACTAAAATGCCAACAGCTCATCTTCACCTGTGCTGAACTATGAAGAGCAAGCTAAGTGCTTATTGGGTTTCTTTTTTAGAATTGTTGGGAAACTGCATTGGCTTCAGGCCCCTCCTCTACAATGGAAAGGATAATGCATATCTCACGGGAGGTGGTAAGAATGAAATTGAAAAATATAGGGTAAAGCACTATGGAAAGATAGGTTTTGTCTACCTTCAGCTCTCCCTGGAGAGATGAGTATCATTGAAAATACCACCGTTCTTATCATTGCTGTCATTGTCATCATCACCATCATCAACTTCATCATCATCATCATCAACATCACCATCCCTGCCATCTAACTACTTGTCATTACTGTCATCATCACCAACATCACCATAGCCATCTTTATCAATATTCCCATCTTTGTTATCTTCACCATCATCATCACCATTATATCCATTATCAATACTGTCATCACAGTCTCCATCACCATCATCACCTCACTGTCATGGACACCGTTAAGTATTCTACAGGTCCTAAATATCCTCGCCCATAAAAATTTCCAAATTTTATGAAGCATTAAACCCTCTTGGCAGAAATATGAGATGGGATTTGGAATCAGTTCATCCATTTTTTTTATCACTGCTTATAAAATAGAAGGTAGGCATTTGTGAACCAGGCAGATGCATTTTCTGGTTCACATTTTGCTCATCAACTTAAGCAGATTTTCAAAACACCACAGCTGTAACCCCAAGATAGATACCTTCCTTTTACGTTACACTGTTGTGGTGGTTTGAATATGCTTGGCCCACGGAGTGGCATTATTAGGAGGTGTGACCTTGTTGGAATTCATGTGACTTTGTTGAAGGAAGGCTGTCACTGTGGGAGGGTGCTTGGAGACCCTCCTCGAGGCTACTAGTCTTGTCCTAGTGGCCTTCAGATGAAGATGTAGAACTCTTGGCTCCTCCTGCACTATGCCTGCCTGGATGTTGCCATGTTCCCACATTGATGATAATGGATTGAATCTCTGAACCTATAAGCCAGCCCCAATTAAATGTTGTCCTTTATAAGACTTGCCATGGTCATGGTGTCTGTTCACAGCAGTTAAGACCTAAGACAACTGTGGATGTTATATGTGTGCATGCGTGCATTGTACTGTTGAAATGACGTTACCATTGCCAGGCCCGTTGGGAGCTTCTGAGTTTTCTGATTTACAGGAATGCTTAACTAGTGCTCTTGAATATTCTATTTTAGCCCTTCCAAATATATTCTTCCACCCTACTCTGTCCTATTTTGTGTACTGCAGATATGATCTCTGCAGACCGAACCACCAGGGTTTCTTATATGTCTATGCATGTATATTGACAGAAGGGATGGAAATATGTATAGGAAGTTTAAGTCATCAGATTTAAGAGAGTAGGGGTGGAGATGGTACTGGGAAGATTACCTCAGTGCTAACTTCCCAGTTGACAGAATATAGAATTACCTGAGAGATGAGCCTCTAGTCATGTTTGTGGTAAGTCATCTTGACTGTGTTCATTGAAAGGAAAGGCTTGTCTACTGTGGATGGCACCATTCCCTGCACTATAAACATGAAGAAAAGAAGCTGATCTTTTCTTCGCTCTCTGTTCATTCATCCCTCTGTATCCTGATGGTGGGTACCATGGTGGGTAGGATGTGAACAGCTGCTTCAAGCTCCTGGTCCTTGACTCCCCTGCCATGATGAACTGTACCCTTGAACTGTGAGCCAGAAGAAACCCTTTCTCCTTTAAGTTGCTTTTGTCAGGGTGTTTTATAACAGCAGCAGGAAAAGAAACTAAGATGGTAAGAAAACAAAAGGTTAGGATAAAATGAAAAAAATTACATTAAAAATATGATGAACAAAACAAATTGGATACAAAATCATACTATGTTTAATACCATTTGTTTGCAATTCTAGATAGTGCAAATTTCTCTGCAGGGACAGAAAGCAGATTCCTGTTGCCTGGGGCCAGGGATGAGAGACTGATCCCTGTAGGCATGAGGAAACTTATTGCATACATTTGTAAAATCTCACTTGGTGATGAAACTGCCTTCGCCTAAATGGATATAGTTCACTGTGGGTAAATTACGCCTTACTAAAATTTGTGTTACAAACATGAAGAACTGAGCTCCACTCCCCCAGTATCTGCAGTAAGAAAAAACAAAGTTGGGTGTGGTGTCTTGTACTTATAACCCTAGCATTAAAAAAGAAAGTGGAGACAGGCAGATGCCTGGGGCTCTCTGAATAGCCAGCCTATCCTACGTGACAAACTCCAAGGAAGAGATCCTATCTCAAAAAAATAAGGTGGACAGCACCTGAGGAATGACAGCTGATGTCCTCTGACCTACTCCCTCCCCCATGCACATGCATTCATGCACGCTCTAACACAGAGACTCACAGACACACATGCACAATATCCACAGTATAACCTAAAAGGAAAATACCTATCATGGTATCTGCTTAACTTGAACACATGATGTGGACCAGAAAGTGTCTCCGCCTGATTCACAGATGCCAGCCTGCTATTTTACAAGCAGCGATGAGAGAATCAATGAGCAGAAGGAGCTTCCTGAGGACAGGGCTTATCCAGAAGTGTTAATCTTGTTGATGACATGGCTCTTCACAGTAATAAGGCCCAGGAGTACTGAGAGAAAGGAGAGGAAGTAAGGCAACTGTCTCTGGGATCCAGTGGGGATCTCATTAGAGCAGAGAGAGCTTTCTGCACTAGACTGTGGAGTTCTATGGCTTAGAGGAGGAAAGAGACTGCTGTGCCGCTGCACTGAGACATGCTCACAATCCTTTTCAGTTTTGATTCCTTACTTTATAAGCTGAAACTCGCAATAGCATTCAAATGGAAAATTTGCAGACTCCAATTGCTACTGAGAAATACTTCCAAAGGCAGGGAGAGCCAATATCTACAGATTCAGGCATAAAATGTGTTTGAATCATTAGCTCTGTGCTAATTGTTTGAGGAAATTTAAAACAACACAATTTATTCCCTCAGTTTATGGAGCTAAACAGTCTGTTCTCTGCCTGCTAGTCCAGCAGCTCTCAGGCTGGCTGCACCCTGGCTACCCGAAGAACTTTTATAAAGTGTAGACTCCTGACCTGACCTTTAGCTCAGGAGTTCTCAACTCTCCTAATACAATTCTTCGTGCTTTGGTGACCCCCTCCACCATAAAATTATTTCCACTGCTACTTCATAATTGTAATTTTGCTACTGTAAGGAATCGTAATGTAAATATTTTTTGGAGACAGAGGTTTGCAAAAGGGATGGCGACTCCCAACTTGAGAACCCCTGCTTCAGTCTGTGCCTCTGGAGACCTGGATGCTAAGCAGTCACTAAGCCATTTCCATGAAGCTTAAAGAGTTGTTTCACAGTACCAGAGCTGAAATGCAAGGAGAAGGAAACAGCCTACAGACATCTCCGTGGAGCGGGTGTGAGTGTTGTAGAAAGAAGCAGTGAGGCAGGAGACTTCCACTCTGGCAGGAAGTAGAACAAAGTTCAGAGTAGGGGCTGGGGGATGCTAAGGAAGCTACTTATCTGGAGTCATGAAAGGCTGAGGGGGGCTTGGCAAGCAGGGAGGAGCAACACTGAGGCCGAGACACAGCATGATCTACCAGATAGAAAGGAGTGTGTTGGAGGCAACAGGAAGGCAAGATCAGTGCAGGCCCTTGGATGCCACTGTGAAGTGCTGGTGTTTCACTCAGTGCCCAGCTGGAAGGCGGTAGGGTTGGGCTAGGAGATCCGATCCGATTCTCACACCTTTATAGATTCTGTGCCTCCTGAATGGAGTATGTGCACTATGAAGCATAAGGGTAGTCAGGTATCAGGGTGTAACAAATTCACCCCAGAGCTCCAGTGTTCAGAAATGAGGCCCAGACTTGCCTAGATCTGCTTTTGCTCACTAACCCCTCCACAGTCCAGGGAGACAGATGGGTCAGGGGAGAGCCTTCATGCCCCTTGGGGGGAATGTGCTTAATCTACAGTTTTATTACCAGCTGTCCCTAGTGATGAGGATGGCTCATGGATTTAGGAGAAAAGAGTCCTCAAAACCAGGGTCCTCTGGCTCCAGAGCTGTGTTTTGTCCCCTTTGCTGCTGATCCTCAATGGTGCCATTAAGGGAGGCAGCTGAGATTTCAGCTGGTACAATTACTGTCTGTCCCTCCCTTTCAGCTGCATGGATCCCTGGAGCTCTCTGACTGCCTCCCTCCCTCCTTTCAGCTCTTACTGGCTTTACAGGCCCCAGCGCCTCTACACCCCCATGTCAGCTGGCCCACAGGGCACTGTTTTTATATCCTGAGAGAAGATGAAGGTGGAGGACCATGGTTACACTGTCATTCTCTCTGATGTCTCTAGCTCACTTCATCTCATCACCCCACCCTCAACCCCCAGGTGGCCAAGAAGTTCCTTAGTAGGCCTCCTGGAACCTCTCTCCCACTTTCCTGCTTGTCTGCTTGAAGGGAAAGTCAGACAAGACCATGTACCCCGTTCACCTTCCACCTCCGGTGGCTTATTCAGGCTGAAGGGCAGGTTGTTACAGCCCCCTCCACTGCTTCTGAAACACAGTCTTGCCACTGAGAATTGGTGTAATAAACATTTCCTACTTTATGGTAGAAATTTATATTCTTCCAAGCTAATCCTTGCCGTGTAACTGGAAACCGAAACGTTTATAAAATCTATTGTCTTCCTCAAAGGCAACCCTTAAACATCTTGTCTTTTTGCAAAACTCTTTTTTTAATGACCAAAATCAGATCTTGACTTTATTGATTGATTGATTGATTGATTTTGGTTTGCATTTTTGAAGACAGTTATAATCAGGAAAAAAAGAGAAAAGCACACTGCTTTTTCCAAATCACAGCCATCATCACTCCTGCGGGAAGCTATCCTGGATAGTCCAGAGGAAATAGCTTGTAGCTTGCTATTATCAGAGGGGAGAACAGAGGGGGAAGGAGGCAGATAAGAAAATACTTCCCAAGCAGGACTTCTAGGATTGGCCAATGCACCTGATGACAATGGCATGAAGGTAACACATAAGAACACGCAGTGGACTTTCTGGAGTGGGGACTCTTAGGGCAGAAACAAGCTAATGTAAAGAAATCAAGGTCTCTGTTTTTAAACAACTTAAAATTCTAGCCAAAGTCGGGCGTGATGCACACGCCTTTAATCCCAGCACTTGGGAGGCAGAGATAGTTGGATTTCTGTGAGTTTAAGATCAGCCTGATCAACAAAGTGAGTTCCAGGTCAGTCAAGGCTATACAGTGAGACACTATTTAAAAAACAAACGAATCATAGCAACAAAATAAAAATAAATTATATATATGAAATTGTCAAATAACAAAATTAATCAATAAAAACAAAAGTAAATTAAAAAAAAAATTCCAGTGAGAGAGAGAATTGAATGGGAATTTGGCAGCCAGCTGCAAACAGTAGTGGCAAAATTAATGTTGGGCAGACAGAATAAGACAGCCTCTCCCTGACTATGGACAGTGCACCAGGGGTCAAAGTCTTTGTGGGTCAACTCTCACCAGGACAAAGGAGAAAAAAACAAATCTCAACCAGACTCCAGGTCTACCTCAAGGAAAACTCTTGAGTGTCATAGAACGTTTAAAATCCGGGATCAGCCACCGTGAATGTAGCCTTGATCTGGGGGAGGGAAGAGACAGGTATTTAGAACTAGATCACTGTTATTCTTTGAATTTTTATTCCAGAGAAAGTTAACGGTGTTTATTGGGAAGAGTTATAGAGAAAACCACCTGCAAGGCAGGAAACCAGCAAGAGACAATGCACACTCTAGAGTCTTTTAGATTTTAACACACGGACTTTTTAGGCGAGAAGCTGCCTGTAGGGTGGCCTCTTCATCGACTTACAAAATAGCCCATGGTTTAGTTTAGGGCTCTGCACCTAAACATTTTTTGTTTGTTTGTTTTTGTTTTGTTTTGTTTCTTTTTTGTTTTTGGTTTTTTTTGGGGGGGGGCGGGTAGGTTCGATGGGGAGAAAAGAATTCATAGGCTTCTTTATTCTAATTGCTAGGTAAGGATGGGAGCGTGGGGGGTGGGAGGGGGGATAAAAACCGCAAGGCTATTTGCAAGGAAATAGCTCCATCTGCTGGTATGAGCTTCTGTGGGTGAGACCGGAGTTCTTTTTCACACACTTCACCACTTAACAAACGCAACCTTCGTACTCCCTCTAGAGGCCAACAGTGCGGATAACATCTCTGCAGAAGACTATCCTAAAGGCTGCAGTTTCATTTTATTAGTTAAATTTGTTCTCAGACAACTTCAGCCGGGCATACAGACCATTCTTACTGTGCCCTCTTCCCAGATCTCCCTAAAACCCCTGTTCACCACATTCCCATCCTTCCCTCAAATCTTTCTTTTGTGGTCATGTCTTCATTTCTTTTTGAGATCCACTGAGTTTAACCGGTGCCATGTGATCATGGGCTTGGAGCTGGAGTCTGGTAGGCTGAGCAGTGGGCACACAATTAATGTTCAGTGGTACAGGACAGGGCCCTGTGGTCCCTCCCCCTTCTATGACTGATGATTGACAGAGCCAATCTTGTGTGTGCCCCTTGCAAATAACCAGTTACTGTGTGTTAAGGATTACAAGGGTTGTACCTGGTCTAAAGGAGGCTTTCCCTTGCCCTCCACGCCCATCTTTGAAACTTTACATACTTCTCTGTTTCCGTAGCTGGATGTCTAAGCAGTCCTGATAGGTACTGAAGGCTCCAGGAGAGCCATTGGCCTTCATTGCACATTGGAAGACAAAAGCTAGGTCCTAATATCAGCAAAGCAATGCAGTGAGGTAGGCAAACCTGCCAACAAGAGTGAAAGAAAACAAGTGGGGAAAAGCAAAGGTTCTTTCATCTTTTATGTGTGTGGCCACTGGGAGGTGGGAAATCCCACTTCAGATAATCTGATCAAGAACCTCTCTCACAGAGGTGCCCAACACATTCCTCTTAGTTAATTCCAGGTCTTGTTGAGTTGACACTGAATATTAGCTAACTCAACAAGGACGTCATCATTCCCATGCAAAGTCTGGTCTCTGAATGTAGAGCCACAGGAAACGTGAAGCACCTAGTAATTCTAATAGCTGTACTCTGGCAGTGATCCCAGTGTTAGGCTCTGTCCCCCTGGATCCAGCAGCTGAATTTCAGAAACAATTCCTGGAGCCAAGGACAATGAACCTTAATAAAGCCCAGGCTCCAGAGCCAGTCTTCAAGGTTTCAGTACAGTGATTCAGTGTAGCGTTGAGACTGCTTATGACACTCAATCCATCCCAAGGGTTTTACATTGGAACAGACACTGGTAATGTCTGAACAGAAGGTGTAAAATCTCATAGCTCTGGGTTCAGTTTGGGTAACAGTGTTTTATAAACGCACAGCCGGAAGGTAAATTTCCTCTAGCTTTCAAGATTATTGCTGCAGTAGTTAACTTTTCTTGAAGAACAAACACCAGAACATCATCGGTTGCCAGAAGCGATGAACAGATGCCATAAAGCACTCTGGCATTTCCTATATATGATGTAAAAGCACACTGTGATAAAATACAAGAGAGAAAAAAGGAAAATTTAAAGGTGCTTCCATAGAATTTGGCATATGATAAAAGTGTCACCTAAAATCAATGGGACGAAAGTGGGTTTTTTTTTTTTTTTTGGATGGATTTTTACTATATAGCTCTGGTTGGCCCATAATTCACTATGTGGATTAGCCCTGAACTCATGAATCCAACCTATAGGGGATCAAGGCTATGTACCACCATGTTTGACTTAAAGACCAGTATTAAGAAAGGGTGTTGTCTTAGTTAAGAATTTTACTGCTCTGATGAGGCACTATAACCAAAAAGCAAGTTAGGGAGGAAAGGGTTTATTTTGCTTATATTTATACAGCACTGGTCATCACTTAAAGAAGTAAAGACAGGAACTCAAACAGGGGAGGCATCTGGAGGCAGGAGCTGATGCAGAGGCCATGGAGGGTGCTGCTGACTGACTTGCTCAGCCTTAGGACCACCAGCCCAGAGATGGCTCCACCCAGAGTTGGCTGGGTGCTCCCCCATCATTAATGCCTTACAGCTGGATCTTACAGCAGCATTTTCTCAGTTGAGATTCCCTCCTTTCAGATAACTCTAGTTTGTGTGTCAACTTGATGTAAGACTAGCTAGCCAAGATATCAAGACAAATGAGCGGCCACTGAAGAAAAATATGAAATTACATCTGTGTTGCATGCCATTCAAAAGACATAAATTCCAGGTGTATCAGAGATTTACATGTAACAAAAGTGCAAAAACCAAGTGTTAATAATAAACACGAGTTCCTCCAATCTCAAAGTAGAAACTAATATTAAAATACAAAAGCAATACAATACTGATAATGTGACCACACAAAGTAAGAGTGGAGAACAAGGAAATAAACACAGTATGAACAGGCAAAGCATAAACATGGTGTATATAATTACATCACTGTACTGGCTGGTTTTGTATGTCAACTTGACACAAGCTGGCCCATAATTCACAGATAAAGGAGCCTTCCTTGAGGAAATGCCTCCATGAGACCCAGCTGTAAGGCATTTTCTCAATTAGTGATCAAGAGAGGAAGGCCCTCTCTTGTGAGTGATGCCATCCCTGGGCTGGTACCCCTGGGTTCTATAGGAAAGCAAGCTGAGCAAGCCAAGGGAAGCAAGCCAGTAACACCCCTCCATGGCCTCTGCATCAGCTCCTTCATCCAAGTTCCTACCTATGTGAGTTCCAGTCCTGACTTCCTTTGGTAATGAACAGCTGTTGGGCCAAGGAAGGGTGTCCTGGTTCTTGGGTTGTGGGTTCGGCTGTGCCCCCAGAACCCAGGCTCCTGTCATGAGGTCTAATCTCCATTCCACCTTCACCCTTCAGTCACGTATACAGGAGGAGGGCGTGACAAACAGTCCTCAGGCCCTAGAGAGATTTACATACTAATGAGGTACCTGAAGGCCAGAGGGTGGAGCTGATTAAGCATTCCTCCCCAGCCCCCCTTCCCCTCCCTATTTAACTCAGGTCCTCCCTGGGTTTTGTGGGGAGCACATCCAGATCCATCCACCATCCGCCATGCCAATAAACCGGTTTTGAAAACCCAAAGACTTCCTTGTGTGTTGGGGCCATGCCATGAGGAACCATGGTGAACAGCCCAGCTTAACTTCCAGCTGGAGGAACCCAGAGCGTTCCCAGCCAACTACACACAGCGTGGCATGAGAGACCCTGTGGTTCCTCAGCCATATTTTTTTTTAACCTACAAACAGCAATGTGGAAATGTAAGCTGAATAAACTTTTTCCTCCCCAACTTGTGAACCCTTATCCAATCTAACCAGGAGAAAGAGAAAGAAGACCTGGTTTCATAAAAGTAAAGATGGGAAGGGATGGCAAACAGACTCCAATGAAATCCCAAGTATCTTTAAAGAAAACTGTTAAAAATTGTATTGCAAAAGTTAGAAAATCAAGAAGAACTAGATAGATTCCTAAAACTACCAAAACGTCAAGAACAAGTAAACAACTTAAGCCAGACCCAGATGCCTGTTTTCTTTTATTCAAAATAACGCTCTGTTTTAAACAAAAAAATTAACAAAAGAAAAAGAAATAAATGCAATATAAGTACAAAAAGAAGTCAAAGTATTCTTATTTGCAGATGACATGGTCTAGATATAAAAAGACACTCAAGACTCTACCAGAACACTCCAAAAACCTATAAATACTTTCAGCAAAGTAGTAGGTACAAAAAACCCAGAAGCTTTCCTATATACAAACTTTCCAAGAAAGAGATTAGTGGGAAAATTCATTCACAATAGCTTCAAATTAATAACCAAACAAATAACCCAGAAATAAACCGAGCCAGAGAATTAAAGGACATCTACAGTAAAAACTGTAAGAAGAGTGTAAAGAAACTGAAGAAGACATTAAAGGATATAAAGACACCTCCTCTGTGCCAATGCTCTTCCATAGGCAGAATTAATATTGTAAAAACATATTACCAAAGCAGTCTAGATGTTCAATCCAATCCCTATAAAAATTCCAATTCACTAGCATTGAAGTATAAAATACTCCTAAGATTCATACGGGAGTTCCAAAGATTCCGCACACCCAGAGCAGGAAGAACAATATTGAAAATGTCACAGTATCTAATGTCAGATATACTAGAGATGCTGTCATGGTTTGAATGCTTGGTCCAGGGAGGGGCACTATTAGGAGGTGTGGCCTTCCTGGAGTAGGTGTGTCACTGTGGGCTTTAAGACCCTCATCCTAGCTGCCTGGAAGCCAGTCTTCTCCTAGCAGTCTTCTCCTAGCAGCCTTCAGATGAAGATGTAGAACTCTTAGCTCCTGCACCATGCCTGCTTGAATGCTGCCATGCTCCAACCTTGATGATACTGGACTGAACCTCTGAACCTGTAGGCCAGCCCAAATTAAATGTTGTCCTTTCTAAGACTTGTCTTGGTCATGATGTCTGCTCACAGCAGTAAAACCCTAAGTAAGACAGAGCCTTAATAACATTTTTAACACAATACAAGCACACAAGCCAGTAGAATAGACTAGAGGACCTGGAAATAAATCCACACACATGCAGTTACCTGCAGCCATCTGCAGCACCTATGTTTTGACAAAGGATCAAAAATGCACATTAAAGGGAGAGTTTCTTTTAACTAATGGTGCTGGGGAATTGGCAATCCAGCCCAGCAGAATGAAATGAGATCCCTCACACTTAGCACAAGAATCAATTCTAAATAGATGAAAGTAATAATGTAAGACCCCCAAACTATGAAACTGCCAGCATTAAACACAGATACCAACAGTTCAGGACACAGGTCTAGACAAAGACTATCTGAAGAGACCACAGCAGCACAGGAAATAATTCCAACGGCTGGCAATTACGTGAAACTAAAAAGGTTTTGCAGGGCAAATCATAGGAGTGAAAGAAAGCTTACAAAATGGGGAAATTAGTTGCCAGTTTTACATCAGAGGCTTGATAACTCCAATACACAAAGAAACATAAAAAATTAAACACTAAAACGAATGTTCCAACAAGCAAATGCAGTAATAAAATTAACAGATGAGTCTCAAAAGAAAAGATATAAATGGCTAATAAATACTTTGAAAAATGTTCAACGTGTGCAGCAGTCAGGGAATACACACAAGTACTGCACAGAGCCAGGTCTGGTGGCATATGCCCTGTGATCCCGGCTCACAAAAGCAATTTAAGGAAGGAAAATCTGATATTGGCTAAAGCTCAAGAAAAGTCATGGGGAAGGGCAGGGCAGCGGAGCCTGAGGAAGCTGGTCACATTAAATCTATGGTCAGGAAGCAGAGTGGATGAAGCCCGGTGCTCCTTTTCACGTAGTCTGCGACCCCAGCCTACAAAACGGTGCTATCCAGACATTTAAGGTGAGCTTCGGACCTTCGGACGATCACTTTTAAATTCAGCCTCAACCAAGGTCTCAGGACATAGGGAAAATACAGCCAGATTCTTTGCCAAAACATAGCTGGAATGACCTGTATATAGGCTAGGCTTCCACTGTCCATATTTCTCTTGGCATCATCACCTTCCAAAACCCATCTGATTGCTTGTTAAGCCCTGCTTGCAGCTTTAGCCTGCAGCTGCAAACTCTTCTGCATTCCTCCCACAAACCAGTTCCAAAAGTCCATGAACCCCATGGCCAAGGTTATCACAGCAAGGACTCCACTTCCCAGGGTCAGTCTTATATATCAGCTAATTTCTCATCACTGTGCTGAAATACTAGGCAAAAGGAACTTAAGACCAACTCAAATTGGGATCCATCTCAAGGGGAGGCTCCAAGGCCTGACACAATTACTGATGCTATGGTGTGCTTACAGACAGGAGCCTAGCATGGCTGCCCTCCTAGAGGCCCAACGGGCAGCTGGTGACCCCTGTGGTTGAATTAGGGAAAGGCTAGAAGAAGCTGAGGAGGAGGGCAACCCCATAGGAAGACCAGCAGTCTCAATTAACCTGGGCCCCCAAGATCTCTCAGACACTGACCCACCAACCAAGGAGCATACACTACCTGTTAGAAGACCCCTGACACATATACAGCAGAGGACTGCCTGGTCTGGCCTCAGTGAGAGAAGAAGCACCTAACCCTCGAGAGACTTGAGGCCCCAGGGAGTGGGGAGGTAGGGTGAGTGATAGGGGTGGTGAGGACTTCCTCTTGGAGACCAGGGAGGAGGAGGAATGGGATGAGGAACTGTCAGAGGGCAGACCGGGAGGGGGATAATGACTGGACTGTATAAAAAAAAGATTAAATAATTAACCCCCCCAAAAGGAACCTAAGAAAGTGTTCATTTTGGTTCACAGTCTGATGGTAACACCCATGATAGGAAAACTATGGCAACAGGAGCTTGAGAATCTGGTCACATTTCGGGCATAGTCAGGTATAGAGAGATGCATGCTGGAGCTCAGCTTGTTTTCTCTGTTGTATTCATTCAGGAGCCTACCACAAAGGGTAGTATTCCTTTGTTCAGGGTGGGTTGTCTCTCCTTAATAAACCAATATAAAAATTCTTCCTAGACACACTGGGAGACTTGTCTCCTAGGTGACTCTAGACCCTATGACATTGACAATCTTTATAAACTATCACAGCTGTTTACAAGTTTGAGGTCATCTTGTACTTGCATAGTGAAACCGTCTAAAATTAACAAGGGTGTGTAATAATGTTTCATATACTAAAATAAGTGAATGACTATAATAGGATTTGGGGAAAGTTAATGGTGGATTAAACAGGAGCAAATGAATTTAACTGTATTATAAGTAAATAATAAGACAAAGGAGAAAAGATCAATCCCAAGTATTGTGACCACTATAAAAATGTTTTAAAAAAATACGTGAATGTGTGTATTTGATATACACCCATGTATTGCCATGCTCTGTCTTCTGTGAGGATCTCTGTATCACTGATTCTTGCATCAGTGTGGGCAGAATGCCTGAGGAGAAACTTCAAGAAGCACTGTTTGTTTTAGCTCACATTTTTTTTTTTTTTTTGGTTTTTTCGAGACAGGGTTTCTCTGTGTAGTGTTGGCTATCCTGGAATTCACTCTGTAGACCAGGCTGGCCTGGAACTCAGAAATCCACCTGCCTCTGCCTCCCAAGTGCTGGGATTAAAGGCATGTGCCACCACCGCCCGGCATAGCTCACAATTTTTGAGACCTCAGTCTCATTGGAGGTTGGCTCTACAAGCTTGGGAGAACATCACAGTGGAGAGAACATGTCAACAGCTCACATCATAGTTGCCAGGAAACAGTGGACAGAAGGGAGCCAGTGACTACATACTCTTGGGACCCACACATAGTGGTCTACTTACTCCAGCCCAGGCTCCACCTTCTAACGTTCCCAAACCTCTGGAAATAAGTGTCACTGTGGTGAGCAAGCATCCAAAGCACAAGGCTACGGGGAGGGGGCATTCTAAATTCAAACCACAAGAGCCTAGAAGCAATGAACATAGTTCTAAGAGCTTAGATTCTAAGTGCTGCTCTCAGGGTGGGCATGGTAAACAGCACACTTTTAATCCTAGTACCTGGAAGGCAAAAGCAGACAGATCACTGTGAGGTCGAGGTTGCTATGGTCCACATAGTGAGTTCTCAGATACCCAGAATTACGTAGTATCAAACCAAAACAAACACACAAAATTCTCTAATAAACAGAACAAAAAGCTTATTGGAAAAATGATTGATTCCAAGCGTAGAACAGGACAACATAATACCAGAAAGGGAATGTCCAAAGTAAGAAATGAATGGTCAAAGGACATAAGAGCTAACTCAGAGACACTTCCAACAGCAAGGGCTGAACCACTCTGATTAGCAGTCCTCATCGAAATCACAGTAGATTTTGCCTGTGAGCCCAAATAAATTAGTATGTTAACTAATTCATGAGAAAGAGATAATAGATCACCATCAAGCAAACCTGTTGAATAACTGTTATAAATAACTAGCAATGAATGATAAAAATGTGGGCCAAAATATTCTGAGAAATGTAACAGGTCCCTAGTCTTTGAAACACCCACTGGTTACAAAAAAAAAGCACAGGCACTTCAGAGTACAGGGGCTGATACAACCATCTCAAAGAGACCAAGGGAAACATCACCCTTTGCTAAGACATTCTGAAAGCAGGTATTCCCACACATCACACCCAGAAAAAAAGGCACAAGCTGACCTCTCTGGTATACTTGCAAAAAGAAAAACGTCTAATCTCATTCTGATCATGAGAAAATGCCTCACAAACCTGAGCAGAGGGAGTGTCTCTGAAGCAACAGACACACAGAAAAATCAGCCTGTTCAGACTGCCAACTAGATGCCTTGCAGAATCTTGGGACTTTACTGGAAAACTTGTTAAAAAAAATCCAAGTAAGATTTAATTGTGGATTAATAGTATGGTATCAATGGTAATCTCCTTATCGTTCTTTTGAATACATACTAATATGAGGGAAAGCTGATTAAGCACATAGGGGACTCTGCATTCTTTTTAACAAGTCTAGTTTGTGAACCTATACGTATTTCAAGATAACTGGAAATGTTCAGAGTTGAACATTTCCAGGAACTTTCAGTCTTCAGGGAATGATCAGGTGAAATATCTTTTTATTGTTCCTTGATTGAAATCTTCATGATGTGTAAATCATGTCTGAAGAGTGCTGAAAGCCATCTCCAGTCAGTAGAATAATATCTTGTCTAAAGTATCAGAAAATAAAACTTAGCTCACTTGTCTCTTTGGCAGGTCTGTGAAAACGGGGGTGATAATGTGTGGTTTTTCTTCATAGAGACAACTCCAATGCAGTAAGTAGTCACTGAAGGCCTACTGTGTGCTCAGGATTCATCCAATTCACATTTATGTCACTGCATTTTGTGGGACATTTGTTATCCACCAGAAAGGCTACCTATAAATCGTTGTGGTCCTGCTTCTTGTAATCAATGCCTGCAATGGCCAAGGTTAGCCACCAGGAGGCAGAACACAACATAGAAATATTTCCAGCCTTGTTTCCCAGGAGAACAGTTCTGAAAAAAAAACTGAAAGACTATCCCATCAATAACTGAGTAGCCAGCCACACCAAAAAAAAAAAAAAAAAAAAAAAAAAACCAAAAAACAAAACAAAACCTCAGCAATAGATCTTAGTATTTTAGTATTTCCCCCTGAACCCCATTCAGCTCCACTGGTCTCTCAGTCTAGCTTAATGAGGTCACTTCCAAATGACCTACTTGCTCACTCACCTTTGTCTCACAGACTGTAGAGAGAGGAATCATAGAGGCTCAAGTGAAGAAAGCAATACAGGCTATCCCTTAAAGCAAAGCTATAGATACAAAAAAAAAAAAATCCAGTCAGTGGGAGTATTCACAAAATCCACAAAATATCCATTACTATGTCAGACTGGATCTGACAATTCTACTCCATTATGAAACTATTCCAGATTCCAGTATGGGACTGAGAGCATAGACCAAGAGGGCTTTCTACAGTCATGGAGAGAAAACTCAGGAAGTGAATCAAGTTGAACTTTTATTTTATTATTTATTTGCCACACAGACAGATACCTTCAGCACTGCTCCCAGCTTTCTTGTGCTCTGAAGGAAGCCTGTCACTGGGTATTAACAGTGATGAGAAAAGACATTTTGATCTAGATTGGAAACATTATTTATGCTGTGTTTTCTCCCCAGAGAGATTCCCTGAGTAGAATAGTAGATTGTGTGTTCATTTGTTTTAAGAAGATCCCAGGAGAAGCACAAAGTACTAGACATCCACAGCCACGGGGCTCTGAGCTTTACATGGGAAGCTATGGTTCTTCTCAGTACTCAGGTTTTCTTCCATTCCTGTGGTGTTGGCCAGGTGCTGGGCAAACTCTAGCACTGAGCTCCAACTCCAGATGCCCAGGGCTTTCTATCCTTACAGTAATGCCTGCTTGACATTGAGGTTAGCTACTTCCCTAAAGAAAAACAAAACAGGAACTATGGAGTTAAAGTTTGGTAACTCAGTGCCCAAGTTCCTTATTGCCTTGGGGAATATATTTATATAGCAGTTGGGGATAGCCAGGAAGCACTGCACATTAAGTATGGTCTTCAAGGGACCAGTCAAAGTTTTGAGGGTAATTGAGCCAGAGGGCTCCTTCTATGATAAATAACACTTCCTAAGTATAATACACACACACATACACTAACACACACACACTCACACAGAGACAGACAGACAGACACATACACACAGAGACAGAGAGAGAGAGACAGACAGACAGAGACAGACACAAAGATGGGAAGATAGAGAATTTTACTATAAAGTGAAACAGACTCTAGAGTTAACACACCTGAGGTTGACGAACCCAGACCATTAAGTGTGGTCCCTCAGCATGTTGCATCCCAGTGTACACCGCATCTATCTACTGTGAGAGTGGGATGAACTCTCTAAGAAAAAATAGTATTTCTGAAACATTCTCTTAAATAGCAACCTCTAAGAACCAGTTACCCACTTTGTGTATTGTACAATAAACTCAGCCAGAAGAACCTGTCTTAGTTAAGGTAACTATTGTTATGATTAAAAAACATGACCAAGAGCAAACTGGGGAGGAACGGGTTTATCTGGCTTACAGTCCATATCCCTGTTCTTCACTGGAGGAACATCAGGACAGGAACTCAAATGGGAGGAACTTGGGGTTGAGAGCTGATGCAGAAGCCATGGAGGAGTGCTGCTTACTGGCTTGCTCTTCATGGCTTGCTCAACCTGTTTTCTGACAGAACCCAGGACTACCAGTTCAGGGATAGCACCACCCACAATGAACTGGGCCCTCCTCCAACAAATCACTAACTAAGAAAATGTCCTGCAGCAGGATCTGATAAAGTCATTTTCTCGATTGAGACTCCCTCCTCTGATGATTCCAGCTTGTGTCAAGTTGACATAAAAGTAGCTAGCACAGGACCCTAGGACCAAGAAAGGATGAGTGCTAGAAAACACAAAACCATAAATATCCATATGTAAAACTCCATGCGAATTAAGGGGACTCAAACCATACTGAGGGCCAGATCATAGTTCAAAACCTTGGCTTGGCTGTACTACACAAATAAACAAGGCTCAAATTTGCCAAATGAATTAAAAATTTCCTAATATCAATATTCCCTCAGAAAGAAACCTAATTACAACTGTACCTTTTCCCAGATTAAAAAAATATTTTTTGTTAAATTAATGAACTCCATTAATTAATTTTACCAAATTTCTCTGTTATAAAACATACATTTTTACCCAAGATCTTTAAAAGGTGGCTCTCAACATTTCCTATACAATTTTTCTTCTGCCCTAGGATAAGTCACTCTCTACATGAGCGTCCAATCATGTCACACTGCAATCACAACATTGCTATCTACAAATGTTGAGACACATTCACAGATATCCTGGGACACATGTGACCCATGGGCCACAGGCTCGACATTCCAGAATAAAACATTTATGGGCTAATTTTATAGAAGGTATATAAATAGAAGTAAAAACCCAGCATTTACACTTTTATAATGAATGTATCAATTGGAGCTAATGGCTGGTTGAGTAGAAAGCAGGGACACAATGCTCAGCGGATGCAGTAGTATTTCCTAGCCACAGGGAGAGACAAAAGCATCTTCTTTAACTTCAGGATGCAGAGGTTAGGTTTAAACTCACTCCATGTTCATGACATTATTATCCTTATGCCACAGTATACAGATTCTCCAATGTAACATAAGAGTAATCTTGTATAAGAAGAGTTTTATTTATGTTTTTAATGTTTGCAAAATACTAAATTAATAGGAAAGAAGCTTTTAAAAGTACAAACCCATTATATCAAAAGAGCACTTCTGTTCCAGGTACTTTAGTAAGAGGGAAAACTTGAAAAGACTTCTAAGACAAATATGCCAAACAATTTGTGTATCCTCCCCCCAACCCCACCCCCCACAACCCTGCCAATAGGGTCTATGTAGCCTTGGCTCTCCTGTGCTAGAATTTACTCTGTAGACCAGGCTGGTTTTGAACTCACAGAGATCTACCTGCTTCTGCTTCCAAAATGCTGGGATTAAAGGCATATACCACTGCACATGGCTCTGGTAATTTTTAAAAATTGCTCTAAAGTCATGAATAGAGTCATTTGAGAAACTCCTCGGGGGCAAGAAGTGAACTGGGCAGCTATTTTTGGAGCTGGAAAGGCCTTTAATTTACTGGAAAAAAGATATAGGATCTGGGGTGCCAGTGCAGATGAGAACCTCACTCTTACTCATGCTAAGGGCCAAGAAAGGCTCTCACAGGAGAATGTGCCTACTTCACCTTGGCCTGTATACAAGGGCAAAATTCTGCCAATTCTTGGGAGTGGAAATCGTAAGGTGAAAACATGACTGGTAAAAGTGAGTACAAATTCTAGGGTGGCACACATGGAACCTGGGATTCAGACCTCCATGGATTTACACGTGAGTAAATGAGAGCTTCCAGTCATAGTTCCAGATACACAAGAGGGAGCCAATCATGTGACTGACAGCAGAGCAGAAGCCAGCACCAGAGACAATGACTACAGAGAAGAAGAATGCGAGGTCTCAGGCTCCCTGTGTTTAAATGTGAGAAGCATGTCTGAGCTTATCTCATTTATAGAGTGTCTAGAAATTAAAATGTAGCACTGAATTCCAAAACAGAGAGTAAAAAGATCAGGAATGGTTGAAGAAGGAATTAATAAATTTGAAAATAGTTCTGAAGAAATTACTTAGAATGAAGTAAAGAGAAGAAAGATGTATAAAAGAATTAAATAGAAATCAAGGGCATACAATGTTTGACATCACCCTAGTAAGGTTGGAAGAAAGAATTTAAGGAAGAGACAATATTCAGTAACATGAGAACTAAAAAAATTCCTAAACCAATAGATGATAAAAATCCTCAGATCAAAAAGCCCCAAAGGACCCTTAATAGTGTAGGGAAAGGAATGAGGAACAGATGCTAGCCAGAGTGCAAACCACAAATCACCCAGACAGAAACTAGCTTAGACTGGCTTCTAAGACTCAGAGGTGGGTGTGTATTAGAACTCATTCTAAAAGGGTGCACAAAATGCGGCTGATCACCTGTAAGGCACAGGTTCTCTGCTAAGGTCTTAGTACCCAGTAAATGTTTGGAGAGCAAACCTTTGGAGAGGTTAAAAATGGTCACCAAAAACCACCCATGATTAGATCAGGACTCAGAGAGAGGCACTGGAGAGTCCCAGATGCAAAATGCATAAGGGTAACCTTGGTAACTTTCAACATGTAATGATGTAAAAGTCTTAGATGAAGTTACAAAATAAAATTGGTCACTATGCTGAAGAGTTATTGGTGAGAACTTTACAAACACTGCTAGCACCAAACTCCGGGCCTTTTTGCACCTGCAAATGGGTTTCACAGAAGCACATTTGAGTTCTAGTATGCTCTGACCTTGTTGATTATTCTCAGCAGATTGAAGCTTTTCCTTACCACGAAGCTAGGGCTCTATCTTAGAAAATACACTGAGGTCTCCAAGCTGGAGAACTCAGACTTATCTCTCTATTGACAGAGGCATCAAGTTTATCTGTTGTTTCTGTAAAGCTCGGTACTCAGAAAACTGGTCATCAGCAGTGACCCCCAATATCCAGGTTGACCATCCACAGTGTGCCCCCCACCCCCAATATCCAGGGAAAGTGGAAAAAAAATGAAATTCTGACTCTCAACTTAGCGAAGCTCTCTGAGATTCTGAATGTTCTATGTCTCTCACATTGCAACAGAACTGCTCAGGTATAAGAAATAGTGCATCTGGTTCTAGGTTCTGTATATTAGTAGGCAGGGCCAATATTTAAAAAAAACATAGGTAGTACCTCTTATCTTAACATCAACAGACATGGGTAGCCTTTCCCTAAAACTTTTCTCCATGCCAGGCAGTGGTGGCACATGCCTTTAATCCCAGCATTCGGGAGGTAGAGGCAGGCAGATCTCTGTGAGTTTGAGGCCAGCCTGGTCTACAGAGTGAGTTCCAGGACAACCAGAGCTACACAGAGAAACTCTGTCTCAAAAAACAAAAACCAAACCAACCAAACCAACCAACCAACCAACCAACCAACCAACCAACCAACCAACCAACCAACCAACCAAAAACCAACCAAACAAAAAAAAACTGTCTCTATAACCTTACCTGGCTGTCTGGAGAATACATTCCCTCATGTCTTCATCTCTTAGCTAAAGCACACAAAACTGATCATCAGGCCTGTACCAGTTTCTATTGCTTCTATTTTCTTGTAAAGACAACAAGTACATCAGTCATTTTAGGAGACTCTGCATGTCCGACACCACAAGGATAACTGGGAATCTAAACCCCCCTACCACTTTACCTTAAAAAAGAGATTCCTGTCTCTATCAAAATTGTGCCCCATACCTTCAGTGCAAGTTTTCACATCCAAACTCTCATGGACATAGGATGTGAGAGAATTCAGGATGCTAAGCTGAGTAAGTTCATCAGGTTTAATAATGGCATCTTTGAAGACAATATAGAGCAGTGGTTCTCAAACTTCCTAATGCTGTGAGCCTTTAATACAGTTCATGTTGCAGTAACCCCCAAACATTTTACTGTTGCTATTTCATGACTACTTTTGCTACTGTTATGAACTGCATGGTAAATGTCTGGTATATGGGATATCTGATATGTTACTTCTGTGAAGGATCATTCAACCCCAAAGGGGTCACAGCCTAAAGGTTGAACCACTGGTGTAGACAGTATGCAGCTGCTTTAAAGGTCACAGGGAACTTACCGAACTTACATCTGGTATCTTTGTGTTGATCTCCAAATTGATTCACACATGGTTGCATTAGTTTGCACTATCAGCAGCAGTGAACAAGGATTCCTCTCTCCTCACATCATCTCCAATGATTACTGGTGTTTGTTTGTTTGAGACAGGGTTTTTCTGTTTAGCCTTGACTGTCCTCGAACTCGATTTGTAGACCAGGCTGACCTTAAACTCAGAGATCTGCCTTGCCTCTGCCTACTGAGTACTGAAATTAAAGTTGTGTACTACTGTCCGGCTATTGTCTGATTTCTTGATGACTATTCTGACTGGGATAAGGTGGTATCATAAAAGTAGTTTTAATTTGTATTTCCCTAATGACCAGGGACATTGAACACCTTTAAAATGGTTAATGGGCTTTTGTATTTGTTTCTTTCTTCCAGAAATGGCTATTCAATTCATTAGCCCAGTTGTTAACTGGCAGTTTTATTTCCTTGATGTTTAATTTCTGCAATTCTTGGTAAATTCTGGATGTTAGTTCCTTGTCTGTGTACCTGGTAAAGATGTTCTCCCATTCTGACTGTACTCTGCTGACTCAACGTTTCCTCTGACAAACCACCTTTTTCTACGTTCATGTAGTTCCATCTGCTGACACTTGTGGCTAGGTCCTATGCTACTTAAGTTCTATTCAGAAAATTCTTGCCTACCCCAATGTCTTGACTGGTACTCTCTGTTCTCTGCAAGTCTCAGCATTCCAGGTTTTAAACTAAGATCTATGGTCCATTTTGAACTGATTTTTGTACAAGGTGAAGGATAACTTAATTTTATTCTTCTGATGGTAGATACCCAGTTTTGCCAGCACACTTTATTGAAAAGGCTATGTTTTTCCCAATGTGTGTTTTGTCTTTTGTCAACAATTAAGTAGGCACAGCTTTGTTATTCTACTCCATTGGTGTATCTGATCTTATGCCAGTACCAGGCCATCTCACTATGGCTCTACAGTGTAATTTGAGGTCAGGTTGTCTCCAGCAGTGTTCTTACTCCTTAGAATCTCACTGGTTGTTCATGGTCTTTGTTGATTCCATTTGAATTCTTATATAGTTTCAAATTGTCTGGTATGTTAGGGTATCATATGACTCAGTTATTTTACTCCTGGGCGCATACCAGAGAATTCTATACTCTATCACAAACATATTTGTGCCTCCATGTTTACTGCTGCTAAATATGCAAGGAAATAGAACCAACCATGGATAAGAAAATCTGATACTTACAACACGGAATAACAGTCAGCTCTTAGGAAGATGGAAAGACTTACAGTGTATATTAAGTACTACAATCTCAGAAAGAAAAAAAAGCAAGTTCTCCCAAATATCAAACACAGCCTACATGTATGTGTGTGCATGTGAGTACAGTATAACTTGTGGAAAGGAAAACAAATGGCAAACTGGTGATGAAGAATAATAAAATCCTGGTAATGGACATCATATGGGGGACACTGCCTCAAACAAAAGAATACAAACAGTGAAGTGACTGCATTACTAATTCTGTGGCTGGTACTGCAGACTCATCCCAGCAGTGAAGAAGTCTGTTCTGGATTACCTTGTCTTCTCACCTTGAGGCTTGGAAGACTACAGATTCTGATCAGACCCTTCTCCAGATTTTTATCTGTTACAGAGGATCAGATGGTTGGCCACGAAACTCTTATCTGAGCACATGATTAAACAGACAATCATGAAAACCTAATATTTAGATACCAAAACAACCACCAGGGGCATCTGAACCATGAGCATACACAAGCCATACACAGCAGTGGGGATGGGTGTGGGTCACAAGCCAGAAAACCTCAGAGAGGGATGAGTAAGAAAAACGACATCACCTATAATCAAAATCAGACTCTGACACCGAATGCGGGAGTAGGGGCCCACACCATACAATTGTTTTTCTGTAGCTCCAAACCAGGCAACCTATGATTTAATTCTAGCACTATCGATTAAGTCAGTGCAAGGTAGCATCTCTGAGACAGAAAGAGCAGAAGCAGCTGCTGGCATTCTTTTAGAGCCTGGCTTAAGACTCCCTAGATGCCTGAGCTTGGGAGTAGGGTTTTAATGTGATTTTTAAAAAGTAGACTTCCATTCAGTGCTACGTGCCTAAAAAGCAAAACTCTGGCATGAATAATTTCAGTGGTTTAGATAAATGAAAAGTTCTCAAACTATGAAAATATTTGCAGCTATAACTGGGGCTTCCCCCTCCCCCCGACTCCAAACCTTCTTATAAGGACTAACAACTTTCTTAAAACAGCCTGGCTTTTCTCAATATACCTTTAATGTCTTTAAATTGTTTTGTTATATAATAAAGTTGAGATTTTAAAGAACTTTAAAGACTTTTGATACTTTATTTAATTTTTCATTATGTGTACCTGGAGTGCTGGTATTCATGGTGAACAGTGGCGTTGCCTTTCCTGGGGCTGCAGTTATAGCCAGCTTTGAGGTGAGCAACATAGGTGCTAGGAAACAAACTCTGGTCCTCTGCAAGGCTCTTAACCACTGCGCATCAGGCGCCATTTTAATTTGTAAAAGCTAACAACACAATGGGAAAAAAAAAAGCCAATACATTGACAGGAAAAAAGTATTTTCAAAAGCACCATTTACTGCAACCTTATGTTGTAACCACCTAGAAACTGTAACTCCAAAATAACCATGTTGGAAAAGGATTTGCTGGTATAGAGAAGTATGATTTAAAGACACACACACACACACACACACACACACACACACACACACACAGAGGTTACACGAAAGTTGCAATGATCACACTGAAAACTTTACAAAAGCTCCAACAGGCACGCTGACCGTGTGCAGGCAGCTCTTAGATGAGCCCACACTCCCATCGTTTAACCAGTCTTGCTGAACAATCATAAAACAGTATATGGCGGAGCACCACAGTATATTCCAGCAGAGACCAGATTTTACAGTACTTTGGTGGAGCGTGACAAGTGGCGAATGGGCCAGACTTTCCCAGTTTGTTGCCTGTTCCACATTATTCATTTCAGAATCATTTGTAAATTAACCCATGAGGTTCTGTACACTGGTGGTATCAAAACAAAATTTTTCAGAAGTCTACTGTGACAATCTTTAAGAATTATACAATATGCATATGAGAACATCCATAATCAATATCACCGAAGTGCTTAGAAACATTTATTTTGTGCTTAGAATGTTTTTCTAAGCCACCATCACAAACTACATATCCAAACTCTGACAGCAGAACATTTAATATTATAAAGGCGAGGCCTAAAGGAAGCTGTTGTACATCACAGGACTGCAAGTCTAAGGAATTCATAGAGAGCGTAAGGGAGAGGGCAGTCAGACACCATGTACTCCACAAGGCTGGATGACGCATCAGGAATTTAGTCTGCTTTCACCTTGCAGACATCATGTCAGTCCCCACTAGACCCTTCCCACTCTAAGATGAAATCCATGTAGTCCATCTTGCTGATCTTGTTTCTATATGCGAGACACACAGTACTAGCTGTCAACAACAATACAATATGAAATTTATCTTTGAAACATAACAGTGTTACAATTTTCAAACACAAAGCAATATCCTGACTATAAAATTCATCAAGAACCTGTGGAGGACAGAGATACACTAAAAACACATAGTAATAGATGTTTCTTGAGTAGAATGCAGACTTCATTTTACATCAATTAAGCTCTGAATTTCCAAAATATAAAATACCAAAGCTTTTCCACATCAAACTTTAAAAATCAGAAAATTTCATTTTCATATTAAAAAGAGAAAAGAAAACTTCAGACCATTTAATAATAATATTTAAAATCTGGAATGTATAGCCAAATTTTGTACATTTTCAAGTAAACAGTTCGATTTGATGATTTTCTCAGTAAACTTCAACTTAAAAGGATAAAAAAGTTCTGTTTACCCCCAGTAAACACAACAGTGATACTGTTAATTTTTTCAACTTAAAAATGTAACACATGGTAAATAACAAAAATCATATAGTGACAAGAGACTAAAACAGGCATCAGCATTAAGAATTAATACAATGTCAGAGACTTATAAAAATCTGTTAAGTCAGCAGCATATCCTGAATGTAATGTGTAGAAATGAAAGCTATAAAGTAAGGTAGTTTTGTTAGCTGTATAATCCAAAATCTATGAGGAAATTTTGGACTCTACCTAAGCGCAGCGTTATCAATGCAATACATGTCTTGGGACAATGGGCAATGCTCCCACTTATGGGAGATATGATCCTTTTTTCACACAGTGAAACTGAGAAAAATGATGTGAAATGAGAAATCCTTCTCTCTAAGGTAATTTTCCTAAATACCTCACTAATGCAAATCTTGGGAAAGGCAGTTTCGAATCTCACACAAAATAGATTATTAAATATAAACACAAATCTTACTGCTTGGCACCAGGATCTTCTGAAATTAAATAACTTTAAACTACCATAATATTCTTAAATCATATTTCAAACTGTTATGTCTAACTGCTTTTATTTCCTGCATGAAAAGTGTCCAAATTAATGTCAATCTCAACCTTATATACAGCAAGTCACAGTTCAGTTCGCAACAGAAATGATCACCAACCCTCAGTTTGTCAAAATCATAATATTAAGATACATGTAAAATTTAGGATTTGTCTGTGGCTGATGATGGGCCCACACAGCGCTGTCGTAGGCTGCTCTGAGGAGTGTCTTTGCTTGTTCCCTCTCTATTTTCCGTCTCTTCTTCTGAAACATCTTCTTCATCAGCCTCTTGTTCTTCCTCCACTTTTTTCAAAGGTTGAGAAAATTCTGGTGATGGTTTTTCTTAAAGACCAGAAATTTACTTTAGTTAATGTACTGAATTTGCTTTAGAGTAAAATTAGGATACAAGGACTCATAAGCCCTGGCATTTATGTTTGGATTTTCAAAGAGAATAAAGCAGGTATTATACAAAGATTCCTTTATCACATTCAAATTACCTAACCCAACATTAATGAACCAATGTCAATGCAGTGAACATAGAAGCTGAGATCAAATATTCTGCATTAAACAGCTCCATCTTGTAACAACTTGATGTTACTCTTCCATCTGTATGTATACTAAAACCTCAGCACTATCCTGTCTCAGGTCCCAGGGAAACAAGAATCACATACTTACAAAAGCTGCATTCTTGCCCAGATATCTTCTCTTTACCCACCCCCACCTTTGTAATTTACTAAGGTATAATTGCAAGAAATAAAATGGAGAAACCTCAAATACATACCCAAGTATAGCCTTTCTATGTTTTAGAGGGCTCGATGCTAATTAAGTTCAAACCATAATGTGTTAAAGAGACAGATACAGAAGCGAAAGGACGTTTATGGTATGCAGTGATCCTAGACTGCTCCAATCTTAGGCTTCCCACCACTGCAGGGAGGATAGCAAACACAGCAAGCTATGGGAAGAAACCCAGGTTGCTGACAACCTGGCATGCCTCTTCATACTGGAACTTACTCCTTGTCCTATGTCATACCCATGGGATTTCAGTGAGTACTACAGTTTACTCAGAATGACTCTGTCCCCTCAAAGAACATCAAGTAATGTCTGGAGACACTTTTGGGTGTCATACCTGACAGGGGCAGAACTACGGGCACCAGTGCAATACTGCTGACCACTTAACATTACACAACTCAGTATACACAAAAGACAGTCCATCCCAAACAAAACTGACGTGTGTAAAATAGAGAAAGTGCCAAGAGGCATGCTTCATACACAGTGGAATACACAAGTTCCTCAACTCTAAGATTATGAGCCATGGCCTTCTATGTTCACCTCACATTAACAGAAAAGTTAATGCAAGTTAACTTCTTGCACACCAAGTTAAAGGTGCAATGAACTGAACAGTGGCAGGAAATTATATTATTAGTAATGAATAATTATTTCTAATTATGTAGACTAATTTTATAGCCTAGTTCACCATCAACACCAACTAACCCTCAATCAGCTTTTCCTACTATACTATCAGGAAAAAAAAAATGGAAAAATAGTTGAGTACAAAGACATTTTCAATACCTACAAAGCTATATGAAATATAACATTCTCTGAATTATGAAAATGTTCTAAGATTCGGAGTTATTATTTTATACGAAATACTTATCTCTCACTGTCCCTTTATGCCCCAGCTAACACGGGTCATCATTCATGTTTAACAACCTAGGCTCAGACCAGCTGGTAACTGTATTTACAGAATGAAAACCCCTCAAGGTGTCAGCTGTGTAGTGGGTGTAGCTCAATGAGAGTGCTTGCCTAGCATGCATACACCCAAAAACCGAAGCCCCAGGACCCCACATGTGCATGTGCACACTGACTTACTTGTAGACTGTTGCTGTGGTTTGCGTCTTTTTGAAGGGCAAAGGCAATCTGCTACAAATATCATACACTGCAAAATAAGCAGAAATCTAAATGTATGACATACAATACAACTAATACTAACAATGTTATCATGTTTTCAAGTATTTTTCTTAGTGCTCTAAAAATGAAGTACTTACGAGTCCCAGCAGCAGGCCTGAGAGCACTGTGGCAAAAGCAAAAACCAAGTATGAGCCCCACGCCGGTATTCCAAGGTCATGAACAAAATAGCTGTGGCTAGTCTGCAACAGAGACAAACAAACTAAAACCATGCTCACTAATAACAAGTGTTAGAAATGGCTAAGATAGAAAAAGCTTAATCCATACCCTGATGTACACAGAGAGCTGAAAAAGCGCTGACATAGTCGTCATCCTAAAAAACAGAGGAATGAGAAACTTAACAAGACACAGCATTGCCTTTGTCCCCATACTACACTTTCTACTCTTGGATTCTTCAACATGACAAGACTTTCTTGCTCAGATTAATCAATCAAGAGCCTTTAATGAGATATAAACAACGTACAGGAAATAAACACTAAGCCAACACATAAGTAAAAATAACTACTTTCACATGGTTAAATGCAAGTGGTTTGGATGGTGTTTTTGTTTTAAAGTTAAATAATAAAAGTGTCTGTTGGATTTATAATGAGTTTCCTGTAACAAGTACAATTGTGGAGCTGCCTAGGGCTTCTTCACACAAAACCTCACAGCTCTCTGTATCCAACCCAAATGCCAACCTGCCTACAGGAGCACAGAAGCTTGCTGAACTCAGAGTAGCCCCCTCTCTTCAGTCTACTAAAAAAGGGCAACCTGCTGTGCTGAGTTCAAGAGGCACTAAAGCAGCCACAGTCCTCTACTAGGGTAGGGCAGCTCACTGAGCCGCTTCGTATCCTACGTTAAGCACAGAGAAGCACTCGTTACACTGCTTGTGCTGTTTAAAGGTCAAGTAGGTGTGGTAGTTCACAAATGTAATCCTAGCACCTGGGAGGCCAGGGCAGGAGAATCAAAAGCTGCAGGTCAGTCTGGGCAACCCGGCAAGACTCTGTCAAAAACAAAAGTGGAACTGAAGTGTAAAACCTCACTCATCCGACCACTGAAGGATAAGGACAAGTTTGGCGTCCACAGACAAAAAGGAAAGGTACACTTCTACTTCCAAACACAACAAGGGCTGATTTTTTTCCCCCATTCCCAGAATCCACAGAAGCTCTGTGTTCTTACGGTTAGTATTCCCAACTCTCCGTCTTCTAATGGCAAGTATGGGGAAGGTCAGGCGAAATATAGTCACACCAAAATGGGACCATGATAGGTGCCATCCACCTGCCAGGTTTCTCAAGTGGAGCACTGGATTAAAGGAAACATGCTTGCCATTCTCAAGCCTAACTGCTATGGTGACTGTATCTACCTTCTAGCTATAAGCTCACATCATTATCATTGTCAGACATACTATTCATACAAGTTATCAGAGCAGCCACTCAGACACAGGTACTTCACATTAACAATGAAAGTACATGACTGAACACTCTTACTCCCATTATAATTAGGATCAAGCAATAGCCTTCCTTACCTACTGTGCTGCTCAGTTTCTAAAGGATCAAGTTCTCAATGACACATTTAAGCACATCAAAGCTAAAACAGTCTGAAGAGCACACTCAGTGTGCTCCTACAAAATGCCTCCTTCTAGCTCACATGAATAAAAGTGTCTTTTAACGGTCACAGTAAACATATATCTGAATATACATAGCATAAAAATCTAAGAAACAGCATGCCTGCTTTACTTACACGAAACATAATTATCTGCAACTAATTTTGAAGAAAGAAAGTCCTTATACTTACAGAACAGAACTTGGACCGAACCATGATGATATGGGTTCAACATTCTTCCACTCTTTCTCACTTATGAAGTTTATGAAGTCCTTCTTAGTCCTTGGGCCCAGATAGCGCCTAAATTCACCATCTTTACAACTAAAGGTCAGAACTAAATATTAACTGGCAGCAAGAAATAATTGTGTTCAACCTTTTCTTCATTTTACAGTCAATCCTTATGAGACTCTAGCAAAGCGCCAGGACACATTATTATGTACGGGTGGCGTCAGAGCCCCAAACATATAAACTTATGAATCATCTCAGTCAGTTTTGCTGTGGGTAAAGAACTCTTACCTTGATGTAAGTAAGGTAGGGCACTACTGACACTTTGGAGGTTGAAAGAATTCACATCTACTACAGTATGCCCTATGTTGAGAGTGTGAGGGTGGATGGAGCAAAGGCTGAAGACTCGTCTTCAAGTTTTTATTATGTAAGACATTGATCCCGAGGGGCTACTGTGAAAGATACTTTCCCTGACTTTCTTAGTCTGCCATTTGTTTACAGGAAGGCTATTGATTTTTGTGTGTTAATGTTGTATTTTGCTTACTTTGCTAAAGTACTTATCAGCTATAGATGGTTTCTGGTGGAATTTCTGGGGTCCTCTCTGCATAGTCACATCTCCAAATAAAGATACTTTGACCTCTTCTTTTCCTGTATAAATCCCCTTGATTTCTTTCTTATCCCTCTAGCTAAGACTTCAAGTGCTATATTGAATAGGTTTGGAGAGAGTGAGCAACGCTGTCATAATCCTAATTTTAGAGGAAATGCCTGAAGTTCTTTCTGTTTAGGTTGATGCTGGCTGTGGGCTTGTTATAATCTGCAATTATTATGCTGAAGTACGTTCCTTGCATCCCCAGTCTCTCCAGAGCTTTTATCATGAACAAGGGGTATAGGATTTTGTTATAGGCCTTTTCTGCATCTAATGAGATGATGATGTGGTTTTTACTTTTTTATGTAATAGATTATGTTTCCTGATTTACAATGTTGAATCATTCCTGGATCTCTGAGAAGAAGCCAACTTGATCATGATAATCTTTTTGATATGTTCTTGAATTTAGTTTGCAAGTATTTTATTGAGAATTTTTGCATCATACCCATAAAGGATATTATTGGTCTACACTTTTCTTTCCTGGGTCTTTGTGTGGTTTTGGTATTAGGGTAATGTAGCTTTGTAAAAAAAACTGGTGTTAGTTCTTTTTTAGGTCAGGTAGAATTCTGCACTGAATCTATCTGGCCCTGAACTTTTTCATTGGGAGATTTAATTACTACCCTGGATATATCAAAAAAAGTTCATCTACTTCTTTTACAGTTTGATAGAGTATAGATATTTAAGTTCCTATGATATAGATATTTAAGTTCCTATCATTCTCTGAATTTCCTTGATGTCTGTTGTACTATCCCCTTTTCACCTCTAGTTTTACTTGGCTAAAAGTTTGTCAATCTTGTTGATTCTCACATACAAAGCAGAAATAAGGTTTAACACACACACACACACACACACACACACACACACGCACGCACACACACACGACAAAAACAAGGAAGATTTACTTTGCTGCTCTAACTTTAAATGAGGAAATAAGTCCTTCCTGGTATTTAGTCACCAGCTAATTACATGATGTCCAGGTCAAGTAAACAGAGATTGTCTTCCTTTAGGTTAGTGTAGTTTGGGAAACACAGTTAGAGTAGCAGAGCCAAGACTTGTTCACTCAAACTCGCAGCCATTCAGCCCCAGCTGTGTAACCTATACTTCCTCAGATCATGTTCCTTCTGTTTACAGTTACTCAGGAAAGCATGCCTTCTTGAGAACTCTATCTAGTCCCAAGGTTTCTTAAAACTCACATTCTCCAGGAACTGCTCTGACCAACTGTGGCTTCTTCCCATCAGCCAGCTTCCTACAAGACTCATTACGACTCTGGCTAACAGTTACTGACTATATTGAAGAGGACCATACCAATCATGAGAACTGTCTAAAGAAATTACAATCTCCAAAACAAAGAGTGTTTTATGTATCATTCATCTACTGTTATTTATAAGACTTAATGTACCACTAACTAAAACCAAATCAAGCTCTCAAGTCCTTGCTAAATATGAGATTATCTCAGATCTTCAAACAGAGACCTACTGCTCTCATTACACTGTGATCTAATCCTCTCCATGACCAAGAACTTCCAAATACTTACTGATAAATAGAAGGGAGAGCAGTTATGATAAACCGTCCACTCAGTCCTACAAATGACAAGAAATAAACAACAATTAGGGACAACTGCTTACTTAAAAGTTGACTTTAAATTATTTAAATGCTAATAAGAAGAAAATACCTAAACATAATCAACAATGAAAACATGAGTTAGTTGTTAAAGCAACTTTACAGACACATTAATGTACGTAAGTCAGCTAAAATTTATGAAGCCTAAATACTGAAGTTATCTGTGAATAATTAAGTACCTGAGGAATTAGTATTACCACAGTAATTGACTAGTAGTGACCAGCCAAGTAAAAACAATCTTAAGAACATCTCAACCCAAAATGCATTTGCCACTCAAGAACAAAGGTAGTTTTATTGTTGCTGAAAATGGGAAATGTTATTACACTATGAGTCTTGACACATATCATTAAACATATGTCAAATACGATAAGCAGCATTAGCAAGGAAACAGGACGAGCCAGAGCTGTCAATACCTGTCTGCTCTGTGACATCCACTTTTGCAACTTTAACCTCAAGATCTTCTCCCCACTCAGCAAAACTTTCCCATTCTGGCTGAAGATTCTGACAAGCAGGGCACCAAGGAGCATAACTACAAAACATGGTTACATTGTTAAAAGTTAAGAACTTTAATGACCTAACTGCGAAGAACATTTTAGGCATGCTTTTTGAAGAATGTTTCTATTTATAACACAGAAAATGACCCGCGTGGGGTGCCTCACACCTGTAATCCCAATTTAGGAAGCTGAGCCAGGAGGACTATTGAGTGCAAGCCCAGCATGGGTTAGAGTGTGATCTTGGGTTGAACAAGGAAGCAAACTGGGTAATTTTATGCAGATAAAAAAAATTTGAAAGAATGAGCCTGGCAACGTGGACATCAAGATATGCTCAACTGGTGAACCGAGAGCCACAGTAAAAAAGCAAGTCTGAGAACACACTCTTAAATACACGGGGCTCTAACGCGCCAAATAGCTCTTTTAAAACCTTTAGACTTTTCAATTAAAACATGGCAAAAAGTTGTGTTTAAGTTCACCAAGTAATTTTACAAGCAGGGTCATGAGCAAAGTATTGGAAAAATACAAAGTACCTGGGCTCTACAGTATAGAGCTTGCTGTAACCAGTATACAATCACTACTGGAAAGAATTAACATCAGGGATTGCCCCAGGAAGGCAGGTTACTCACAGTAAATGAAGCTGGAGACCTATATTATTATGTACAAATATTACTCTAAACAACTGAGCAGAGTAGACACAGCTCTACTGGCCAGCACCATGACACCAAGGATGCCAGTACTCAAAACACCTCTTGGAAACTCACTATTTTCCAAGGTACAAGTGTTTCCTTAGAAGTTTGTTTTTCATTTCATTGCATGTTGGTTGTAATTTGCAACTATAAAGAATGAAGTCTACACATATTAAAACCAGTTCTGTAATCTCACATTTTCATGAATTGCTTTAGGAAAATTAAGCTTCTTAGACAGGCATGTAAATAAAGCAACACCAGTGTTACATATAAAAGTCTAACTCTTTAACAGTAAAATTACCATGAAAACAGCTCTATACTAAAGCTCATCAGAAGTGACTTTACAGAGAATAATTCAGTTGTGGTTGAGGGTGGAATATCACGACTAGCAAGTGTGTTGTTTCTTAATTCTTTTTTGGAGTTTCTCCCCCTTATTTATTCACTTCATGTCCCGATTGCTGACCCCCTTCCAGTACCCATCCCCAGCCCCGCCCTTAAGAGCTTCTTTAAACTCCCAAATTTTAGCCAAGGATAAACGGAAGCATGGGACACTGTAACTTCAGATGGACATTTTTATTTCATTCTCAGTATTATGGTAGTTTACTTTCCCTTTATTCCTTTTGTGGATATTTACAGTGTGACAAAAAAGTTTAAAGGTATCTTTCCTGTAATATTTGACTATATTTTACATATCAATTTATAATCATTACTGCTTTAACACTGCTATTCATGACAATGACTGAAAACAAACAGCTCTTCTCCTGAAAATTGACTTTAGTGAGCAGCCAGCCAGGACTGTCAGTACACTAAATGTCTTCCCTACAGTAGTCTCCATAAAAATGCTTTAGACATTTCCTTTTGTTTTATGACTCAGGTATCATGGATCTCATCTGGGTTCTCTCCTGAGGACGTTCACTTCCACCTTTTCCTTAGTGTGCAGTCCTAAACATAATCACAATATAGGAAAACACCAGAATCTTGCTCAAGGGTTGCTAACAACAGTGCCTGTATATATTTACTCTTGAAGCCCAACAAAACTACTATGACAACATCTGAACAGGCCAATCTGTAAAGCAGGGAATGGGAGTGGTTAACTAGTATAAGGAATATGTAGAATAATTACCAAAAAATGTATGAAAAGATACTGAGTAGTATCCAGTAAGCAATGAACATTCAATAGTGGTGCTTTTGCCAGATCAATAATGCTATCTACCAGTAACACTGTCAATTAACCAGTCCATTAATTTACCATCTAAAAACAATGTCCAAAGGTAGTTTATTTCCTACAGCAGCAGAACGGACATTATTGAAGTAGAATCATCACACAAGATAAGCGATTTTGTTTGAATAGTAAATGATGAACTGGAGTTTTTAAAGAGCCTATTAATAATCAGACTAATGCAGAGTCTATACCATTTGCAGGCTGTAAGTCACAATTCAAGCCATTCTCCAAACTGCAAACGCGCCAGCCAAGGAAAAACGAGATTCATATTAAAAGAAATGAATGTAGGCAAGGAGAAAAAAAAGAAAATAAAAATTTTAAAATACATTTCCATTTTTTGACATTTACAATAAAAAACTAACCCACAAAATAAAAATAAAGAGCTCGAAATTCAAGCATTACAAATAAATATAGCAATTTCCAAACGACAGGTTAAAAGCGAGATTTTGTTCAATATCATCTTTTGTAAAAATTTGGAGACTTAAAGTCTAGATGTCTATAAAAGATCACTAAAAGTCTATAGAAATAGCCAAGATCTCCATCCCACCCAATCTCACACTCAAACATGCTAGGCTGTTCAGCGAATTCGATGTGGCACGTAATCCTTTAATCGCACCACAGCGCTTAGCAACGACGAGGCTCAGAGCACACTCAGATAGAAAAGTAATATTCCCGGGTAAGAAACGACCCTGGAGCTGGGGGCTGCAAATGCTGGGATCTCAAGACCTGGCAGAGGAAGATGGGCAGGCCGGTCAGGTGTACAGCTTGAGGGAGGAGGTGGCGTGGGCCACCACCACCATCAGACACCCAGACGACCGCCCCGCACTCACAATTCTATCATCCATTCTCCTTCCAGCAACGAGGTCCAGTTCTCATCGGTGAGAACCCGCACGTTGCTTCGCCGTCCCAGGGCCCCAGGGACCGCACAGAGCAACAGGACCAGGGGTGCCAACGGGACCAGGAGACGCCCCAAGTGCGCCATGTCAGCCGCTCGCTTAGCCTCAGCGCGCTCCCGCCCCACCTCCCCGCCGCAGCTCCACTTCCGCTTTGGAGGCCGCTCTGCTCATGCGCACGAATTTGAGAGGCGCGCGAGCCCCACCCCTCCCCTCCCAGCAGCTCAGTGCGCATGTCCGGGCCCAGATTCCCCTGCGGGAGGTGGAGGAGAAAAGAGGGAAGTCCGTCTGTCTCAGTGCGCACGACTCGAGAGGATACTGCCGATTGTGGTCACCCTGAAAAGAGCTAGAAGGGGCGGTAGGCGGAGGGATCAGGGTGATCCTCTAGAGATGAGTGGCCCTTTGTGCCCACCAGTGCCTAGTAGGATCACCATGACAGTTTTCTCTGGAATTTTCCCGTTTCAAAATATCACCAGTTAGACGAATGCAGCATATACTGCTCCTGTAGTCTTCCGGTGGCCCACGACGCCATGTGCTAATCACTTTCGGGGTGAGTGGAGGGGTGCCTCTTTAGAAGGAAGGTGGGTGTTCGCTTAAGAAGCCAAGATGGCTGCAGCAGCCACAGGCTTCCAGGCATAGAGTAGGATAGGTGGTTCTAAGCAGCACTACATACTCTCCATCATGGGGATATTGTAAGATTTTAAGCAGCACAGCTTTATTGTAATGTGACTGGACCATCCATCTCAGGTTAGGTTCTGTCCTCTGAGGACGTGTTTTGTTTTTCTCTTGTGTCGATTTAATTAAGATTTAGGGCAAGAATCTCTTTATGAACGAAATGTGCTGCTGCTTGCCTTAAAAACTCTTTAAGAGAATGCTATTAAATTTGAGATGATCAAACCAAATTAACTCTGCTAACTTATCAGCCACCTGTTGGATTCACTTAAATTGGTCTAAAAGCTATCTCTTCTGTCATTTGGGTATTGATGTAGACCGTAATCTTTTTTGCTGGAGTCCATAGTGTTTGTTTTTAAAAATAATATAATTAGTGATAAATAATTCACATGTCATACATTTTTCACTTAAAATACATGATGTAATGAATGGTTCTTAGTAAATTCACAAAGATGGGCAACCATTACCACAGCCAAATTTAAAATTTAGAACACGTATCACTCCAGAAATCCTCATATCCATATGGAGTCACCAGCCCCTTCTGCCCATCCACTCCGTACCCTGGCCCTTAGGCAAACAGGCATCTACTTTCTGTCCTAGCTGCTTTACTAATTGAATCTTGTGTTGTCCCTGGTTTTAACTCTTTAAGCATGAGTCCCTGAATTTCCTCTAACATAATGGAGGCTTTGTTACCTCCCAGCTCTCTTGTAGGTAGTTGCTCTAGTAGGTAGTTTTTGTTCCCTCTCTTTGCCTTTCTGTATATGGATTATAGCTTCCTGACTTTGCATAACTCAAAATCTCTTATTGGAAACTAGGGCTTTAGGGTCTATAATTCTGGATGCTGATTCCCCTTGTGGCCTTCCATCTTCTGTCGCTCTTGTTGTTTGATTGTTTAGTGAGTTGGCAATGCAATTCTAATGAAATCTGTTTCTCAGAGAATACAGCCCTGGGCAGGTACACAGGTAATCTGGGTGATAGTGTTTTTAGCAGGGTTCATTGGCTATCACTTTTTGTGATGTGTCTGCCTCTTTTCTTATTTCCAGCTGTAATATTACATGAAGTGCTCACTGATGACTTGGTTTTGTTTTAATTCTCAGAGCATAAATTGTTCCGCAATCTAATAAATTTTGGCAGATAGTTTTTGAGGTCCGTGGTTGAGACTTATTTTAACCCCAGGATGATTAATTAATTCTTCATTGCCTCCTTTCTTAGTTCACTATGGTGAGCTAAGTGACTTCTGCATTGGCATCTTGCTCTTACTTAAGGAAAACTTTGTTTTTTCCAAGTGACTTTAGGCTTGACCATTTCTCCATACTCTTGTTTTATTTCTTTGTTTAATTTCAGAACTGACTCTCCTGGGCGCATGCAGCCTCAGTCATTATTTTAGGTGTAGCGTAGACCAGCAGGATCTAGTTTTCTAATGGCGTACCACATGAACAAAAAGATTGAGGAGGTGTTTGGAGGTATTCTCAGTCTGCTGTACCCAAGGCTTTCCCTGTGCATGTGGTGTCCAGTGCACCACAGATTTAGTCCTGTCAACAGGACTTGGAAGGGATTAAAATGCCAGTGACCTTCCCTTCCTGATGAGACATTCTGTCTTTTGGTTGGGAATGGAGAGGAGATGAAACCCTGTGTTCTTGGTCACACCCATCTACAATGGAGTTTTTACCAGAATGGCTTGGACTAAGAAAATGGTAAGATAAATTTGGAGTTTGAGATGGGTCAAATGCCAGAGACTCACTGTCCCTGTCTTGAAGGAGCAACAATAACAACAAAATAAGCATCATTTATTGTTTCCAATTTCCAGAAACTTGTAGTGAGTTTTTGGCTGTATAGTTTTCAGCAATATTATTGGATGTGTTGTGTCCCTGGGAATTTATACACTGAAGTCCTGATGCACAGTAATTCAGAATGAAAGTGCATTTAAAAGATAGGGTTTTTAAAGAAGTGGTTTAAATGAGGTCATCCAGGGGCCTCAATTTTCTAAAAAAAAAAAAAAAAATGCTAGATAGTTTTATGTCAACAACACAGCTGAAGTCACCTGAGAGAAGGGAGCCTCAGTTAAGAAAAAATGCCTACATAAGAATCTGGCTATAGGCATTTTTGTAATGAGTGACTGATTGGGGGAGGGGCCAGCCCTTTGTGGGTGGTGTCATCTCTGATCTGGTTGTCCTGGGTTCTTTAAGAAAGCAGACTAAGCAAGCCAGTAAGTAGCACCCCTCCATTGTCTCTGCATCAGCTCCTGCCTCTAGGTTCCTGCCCTGTTTGAGTTTCTGTCCTGACTTCCTTCAACGATGGACTACAGTGTGGAAGTATAAGCCAAATAAATGCTTTCCATTATGCTTTTTGGTCATGGTGTTTCATCACAGCAATAGAAATGCTAACTAAGACAAGGGAATCATTAGGAAAGAAGGAGGTTAGACCACAGGTATGTCATAAAAGTTCTGGAGATTTTAGGAATAGATGGAACAAGCCTCAAAATAATAAAGGCTATGCACAACAGACCTATAACATAAAAACATTATTTTAAATGGAGACAACTGAGAGCATTTTCTCTAAAACTAGGAACAGGACAAGGATGTTCACACTCTTATTTATAAGTGCTTGAAGTCTTAGTTATAGCAATTAGACAAGGCATAAAAGAGATAAAAATAGGAAAGGAAGAAGATAAATCATTCCTGTTTACAGATGACACAATTCTTTGTTTAAAAGACCCTATTGAGTCTGCTAGAAAACTTTTGAACCTAATAAATATAGTAAAGTTGCCATATACAAAATCCATGTTAAAAAGAAAAAAACCAACAAAACAAAAGCCTTCAAAAAATATTAGGGGGATTATTCCATTTAAAATTATCAACCCCCAGGTAAGTATTTAGGAATATATCTAACCAAAGAAATAAAGAACCTCTACAAAAAATATTTTCAAGATATTTCAAAATGTATTACAGATTATGAAGACATCTGCTCCTGGATTGGCAGCTAATATTGTGAGTGGCTATGCTACCAATATCAATTTATAGATTTAATGCAATACCTATCAAAATTCCAATAAGGGAGAGATCTAAAACAGTCACAGCAATCTTAGGGAGTATGAACACTGCTGCTTGACAACCTGATCCAGATGGCCTGGTACTGCCATAAGATCAGACAGACAGATAGACCAATGGAGTAGCACAGAGGACCTGAACATCAGACAACAAAGCCATGCCCACTTATTTTTTTTTTTTTTTACAAGAAATCAAAAGCATACACTAGAGAAAAAAAGATAGCCTATTCAACAAACAGTGCTGGCGAAATTTGTTATCTACCTGCAGAAGAAATTAGAGTCATATTTTTCGCCTTATACAATAATTAAGTTCAAAACTTGAAACACTGAAACTTCTAGAAGAAAACACAGAGGATACCGTTCAAGATACTGAGGGATATAGAACCTTTTTAATGGAGGACCAAGAGCACAGGAACTCACCCCAAGCACCAGCAGACGGGTCTACAGGAAAATCACACTTCTGTTCAGCAAAGGAAACGGTCAGCAGAGCACAGACAGCCCACAGCACGGGGAACGTGTACCAGCTACGCTTTAGACACAGGGCTGAGCTGACATTCAGAATTTACACAGAACTGCAGAAATTAAATACCAAGGAAATAAAACTGCCAATGAATTGAATAGAAAACTTTTTAAAAGAAGAAACACAAATTGCCAGTACCCCCCCCCCCTTTTTTTTTAAATGTTTTCTAGCCATCAGGGAAATACAAACTAAAACTACTTTGAGATACCACATCACTTCAATCAGAATGGCTCTCATCAGTAAACCTAATAACAAATGTTGGAGAGGTATGTGGTGAGTAGAACCCTTATTCACACTGGTGATGGTGCAAATTAATACATCTATTTTGGAAGTCAAGCTTGGAGATTTCTAAATACATACATACATAAATAAATAAATAAATAAATAAATAAATAAATAAAAATAGAACTACCATGCTGGCTATTTTTATAGTTATCTGAGAGAAGGGAGCCTCAACTGAGAAAATGCCTCCCTAAGATCAGGCTATAGAGAAACCTATATGGAATTTCCTTAGCGATTGATGTGGGAGTGTTCAGCCCATAGTGTGTGGTACCACCCCTGGGCTGGTTGTTGTGGGTTTTATAAGAAAGCAGGCTGAGCAAGCTATATGAAGCAAACCAGTAAGCAGGCTTCCTCCATGGCTTCTGCAACAGCTCCTACCTCCAGGTTCCCTTCCTGTTTGAGTTCCTCCCTGACTTCCTTAAATGATAAACACTGAAGTGAACACCTAAGCCAAATAAGCCCTTTCCTCCTGAAGTTGCTTTGGTCATGGTGCTTCACCACACCAATGATGAACCTAACTAGACCTTAGGCTTCCAGCCTTCAGGGCTGTGAGAAAACTGTTTTGTTTGGAAAGCACTTGAGCAGTGTTGGAACTATGTTGGGCATGCTCAGAACCTACCAGTTTTACTTGTTTTGCAGACGAGTGGGGCTGCAGAGTCATCTGTAATGCCATCTACAACTGTTAGTATAACATGAGAAAACTTTGGAAACTGAGAGAATGGCTAACTATTCTACCTTTATGATTTACCTTTTTTGGGGGGGAGTAAGTCTTATTTTGGTACATCCACACTGAACACTGGACCATTAACTTCACCTTTAGCATAGCATCCTATATTTGCCTGCACAATGGTGTCTCTTTCACATGGTACCACCTGATTGAACTGTATCTGTCATATACATCAGTGTATCTTTGATAGCTGTAGGCCGTTGGTGTTACCAGATTCTATAGGTCAATTAAGCCTTTAAGCTGAAGAGTTAGTGATATCAAGCCTTTTAAAAACACAAAAGTGGGGGTTGGAAAGATGACTCTGTGCTTAAGAGCACGTGCTGCCTTTGCAGACCACTGGAGTTCAATACCCAGCTCATGCATCGAGCAGCTCACAATCTCCTGTAACTCCAACTCAAGGGCAGCCGATGCCTTTTTCTGACCTCTGTGGGCACCTGCACACACATGGCATTCATTCACACGAGCATAGACTCATCCACATCAATTAAAAGTAATAGTTAAAAATAAGAAAAAAAACTACAGGAGTGTTGTGTGTTTAACTCTACAAACATAAATGTATATGTCTTGTATATTCACACCTACATGTATATGTGAATACATACCTACTCGATCAGTGTGACAAGATATTGTATATATAATAATATAAATATAAAATATAAATCTATGAATTGATTTTATCCTACAAGTTTTTAAAATTAAAATAATTATTTATTGGTATATGGATGAATTGATTCTGACTCTAATAAATCGCACAAACCTTGGTCAAGCTCTTGATATGAAATGACATTTTATGTGTGTGTGCTTTATGTCCATCCTTCCTGATATTTAGAATTACCTTAGAATTACTTATAACATGTGATACAGTGTAACAGTATATGAATAGCTGATGTACTGTGTGGTGTAAGAAATAAGGATAAAAACCTTTTCATGTTCAGTTTAGATGTATTTAGTTTAAATACCATGTGTGTCTGTGTGTGTGTCTGTGTGTTATATGTACATGTTCATGTGTGTACATCTGTGTGTACAGTTGTGCATGTGAACAGGTGTATGTGTGGAGGTCAAAGGTCCAAGCCAGGTGTCTTCCTCATTCTCTCCACCTTTTCTATCTTTTAGTTGGTGTCTCTCACTAAAACTGGAGCTCACTGATGGAGCTAGACTGGAGGACCAACAGGCCCTCCTGTCTCCTAAGCTCCCATCTCTGCCACATCAGTTTGAAGATGACACAAGCACACATTGCATTCAATACTTAAACGGATGCCAGGGATCTGAACTCAGGTTCTCATGCTTGCCCAGCAAGCACTGTATCAACTGAGTCACCCCAGGCCTTGCTTGAATAATTTTAGCCTGTAGTTTTAGTCTACAGATGTGGAACCCGTGGGCGAAGAGGATCCAACACTAAAGTCATCAAGCTTGACAGGCAGCTTGATGACTCTGAGTAACGTGTTTGGAATACTTAGTTTACTTGTATACTTAGAATAATAGTGTACTCGAAGAGTCAGAACTTTGCCCGTGCACTCTAGGATCTAATTCCAAGCCTTTTTTTCATAAGAAATAGACCAAAAAATATAAATTTTTCCCAACATGTATATGAATTGACCTTTTTTTTTTTTCCAATTCCAGATAAATTATGACATTATTTTACCTTATGGGCAGAGTAGCAAATTTCCTCATCTTTATAATTCCAGGGGAAAGAGTTTTGCACCTAAATGTTTTTAAGGGGAAACTGGAGGCAGAGATCAGCTAGAGAAACCCTGGTAGTATGTCACCATGACAGGATGCAGCTACTCAAGAGTCTCCACGGGTCTTTAAGCCAAGACTGAGAAGATGAAATGCATATTCTCTTTTCCTACTGAGATGTGGGGGAAAGGCACAAGTCCGGGTCATTCTTAATTTATGAGGTTGGTTTTCACATTTAACTTGTAAAAATCTTATTAAATGTTTTACAGTGTTCTCACTCATGCATAAAATATTGAAACCTAGTGATTTGCTAGAGAAAAACCTGAAGGCTCAGATTTTTTTCATGTGAATCCCCACTTTAGAGTTAGTAAATAAAGATTTGGTCATTCAATAGCTTACTAATGGCTGTAGTACTTACAGCAGGTTGCAGAGGATCTGCAGTCCAGAAGGCATGATGAAAGCCAAGGTTATAGACATCAAATATAAATTCTGAGTTTGAGGCATGTGGGGTACAGGCATGAGCAGCAGTGTTCCAGGCAGAAGGCCCGAGGGAAAGATGGTTTTAAATGATGCAGAGCCCAGAGAACAAGAGACATGAGTTAGACCAGCACAGAAATGGGGTTACACGTCCTCCTAGGTCTGAAGGATACACCTCGCCCATGAGTATATAAGATTAAATAAGTAACACTAAATTATATCTACATACTATCATTTAAGAATAAACTTTGTACATACAAGCATGTTCCATTTACACATAATTATCCTTTTGAAATTCAATAATTATAGAAAATGGCCAGTCATTTAAGGGAAGTCAAGACAGTAAGTTATCACACTTTCAATTTCAATATTTCCAGTTTAAATATTGTTTGAATCCAGTAGTATCAGGGGTAATTATTTTTTTACAAAATTATAGCTTGATAGGCTACAGAGATGGCTCAGCACTTAACACTCTAAGCTCTTCCAGAGGACCTGGGCTCAATTCCCAGTGCTTGTGTGGATGTTTACTGTTACTCTAGTTCCATGGAATCCGATGCCCTCCTCTGGCCTCTTCAGGTACTGCATACCCATGGTTTCACAGACATACATGTACACTATCATATTTTTTTTTTTTTTAGCATAGTGAGTTAGTTATCTTTCAGTGCTACCAATTACCTCTAGTGACTTAAGCAACAATTAACACTATTGCTGTGAGGTTCTGTGTATTAATAAAAAGAGTGGCGTAATCTTCATGGTCCGAATCAAAATGTTTCATGATGTTAAAATGTTGATCAGGGAACCATTATCTGAAAACATCGCCCATGCTGGAAGACCGCTCCCAAAGCAACTTTCATGTGGCTGGCCATCAGTAGAGTCATGGCCATGAGGCCCTTTCCCCATCATTTCAGCCATTATTTTAGACTATACTTGTACTTATAAAAGCTTAAAACATGCCTAGGTTTGTGTAAGCACATATTTTACATGTATTTACATACTGCATTCCATATTACATTGGCCTCTCCTGGGGCTGCCTGAGTTCCTCATGGTTGGCTTCCCCCAGCTCAGTGGCTCTCAACCTGTGAGTCTCACAGGGTTTGCCTAACACCTTCAGAAAACACATGCTCACATTCCAGTTTAGAACAATAGCATCATACAGTTATGCTAAGTTATATAAGTTATATAAGTTACAGTTATATAAGTAGCAATGAAAATAATTTTATGGTTGGGGTCACGACACAAGGAATTGTACTAAAGGGTCGCAGCATTGGGAAGCTTGAGATCTCCAGGGTAAGCCATCTAAGAAAGCAGAGTAGAAAAGTCTGTCTTTTATGATCTTGTCTCAAGGGCAGGTCTCCACCTGTCCCCGCCACATTGAGTCCTTATAGGTGAGCCCTACTCACCATAGGAGGGGACTCCTGGCCCAGGTCCACTGAGAGCTATTTTGGAGCCTGGTCAGTTACCCCATTTGTTGTTTTATGATGGGATCTCACTAGCCTAGAACTCATTCTTGCTGGCCTCAATCTTGCTTTGACCTTAGCCTCCTGAGTAGCAGCCTGGCCAGCACAATCTCTGGTAGTGAGGTCTTGGGTGCGTGCATGAGAGAGAGAGAGAGAGAGAGAGAGAGAGAGAGAGAGAGAGAGAGAGAGAGCGCAGCATTCTCACTTGCTCTTTCTAATCTGTCATTTCCTCATTTTTTATATGGAACCAAGAAGTCTGCTGTATAAACTTTTTGTAAGAAATGGGTGAGTTCGTGGTGCAGAAGGCTCCTTTCTGCCAGATTATGTTATTTTGCAGCTCAAAATCCTCTGTTAACTTCCCACCAGAACCTGATACTTAGGCAAGACAAAAAAGACAGGAGACTTAGGGGCACATGAAAATGGAAAGGAATGGTTTGCCCAGGAGTCTGCTTGACACGTTTGACCAGCCAAAGAGCAAGACTTCCAGCACTGTTAGTGACTGCTTAGTGTGTTTCCCCCTTCCAGACTCTAAACCTTCCATTTCCTAGGAATCTTAACTGAAACCCCATTAACATTAAAAAGCATATCCTAAGCCCTTTGTGCCACCTTGGTGGCTTCTGGTTTTACTTTCCAGATTACAAATATGTTCAAGACACCTCTGTAGCAATGCTATATAATCCTGCTATCAAAAAGAAAGAGAAAAGGAAAAAGGCTCTTAGCAGCTTCTAGAGATGTCACCGAAATGGTACACATGGTTAAAGCTGAGACTCTTAATTGAGACTCTCCTTTGAGGAGCCATGCTCACACTCAGATACATTTTATTTTTCCCTAACCCCTACGCTTAAACTCTATATTAAAAGTGCCTTGTAAGCCAGGCATGGTGGTGCACACCTTTAGTTACAACACATGGGAGGCAGCAGAGGCAGACAGATCTCTTTGAGTTTGAGGCTAGTTTGTGCCACATAGTAAGAGCCAGGCATGCCAAAGCTACATAGGAGCTCTCAGATGTGGAATTATTGGAAATACTCTCCTAAATTAGTAGCTACCTCATTACTATTTAATATTTATAAGGTTTATTTATTTTTATGTTATGAGTATAAATATTTTGTGTGCATTGTACCATATGTGTGCAGTGCTCTCAGGTGCTACAAGAGGCATAGTATCCCCTGGAACTGGAGTTACAGAGGTTTTGAGTCACCCGGTGGGTGCTGGAACTGAACCCAGGTCCTCTACAAGGACAGGAAGTGTTCTTAATCACTGAGCCATCTTTTCAGCCCAAGTTTAGCAATTGCTTTTAGATTTATTTCTTTTTATGAGTATGTTGTCTTGCCTTCGTGTATACATGTATATGTACCATGAGCATGAAGTGCCCTCAGAGGCCAGAAGAGGGCATCAGATCCTCTTGGGGCTGGAGTTATAGACAGTTGTGAGCTACCATTTGGGTGCTTAGAATCAAACCTCTAAAAGAGAAGTCAGTGATCTTAACCACTGCCCCATGTTATGAATATTAATGTTCTTTAGTACAACCTTTCCTTTTGAACATTTTTTGTCAAATTGGCCAATAGTTACCAAATGAATGAACCATGTCTCATAAGCAGGTCATTTCTAAACTCATTTATGATGTGAGTCTTTCGTGTGGAATCAGTGCCCCTGGTCTTTCTAAGCAGATGTCTGACTCAGAGGACCTTGCTCATGATGCCCCAACAGTGTAAGTCCTATGAGGTTGTTAATTCCACACAAAAATCGTCCGCTCTCACCCTTCACTGTTCCTCCCACATCAGAGCCCCACACTAGGCTGTTTGCCTGTGCTCCACCTCCAATCAAAGAGGACAAGGCAGCCTTTCCTCCTGCCAGAGACAGCCCTGAAAAGGATGCCAGTGAGTGTCACTTCCCTCTGTGCCACCTACAGGCCTACATTTCTACTGTTGTCCAAGGAGCCTGTGACAGTGCTGCTCACACTGAGTGGAACTATAAGGGAGTGGGGATGGCGCCATGCCCAGGTGCTTATGATTCTTGAGGAGAGATGTTACTGCCTCCAATCCTGTCTCTCACTGTGAGTAGCTTGTGGATTAGGGCAAGTAGTTTTAGACTGTTATGAGGTGTGCATGAGTTAATATATATGTTGCACACACTCAATGCATTATATTTATTAACTCAAGATTGCACAGAAACCTCAAAGGGGTTGTTTAAATATTGTATTTTTGGACAATTAAGAGCAATTGAGAGAAAGTGCAGTCCCTTCTAAAGCCGTCTTACCTCATCCTACCACCCACCCTTTCAGAAATCAGAGTCTGAATCATGTAGCAAGCACCTTGTGCACACTGACAAACAAAAATATCTTAACAGACAATCCTGATCATCTTCTACAGTATGCATCTCAATTTTCCAAACAGTCAGTCAAAATCTAAATAACACTATTTCTCATCCAAAGACATATTAGCAAACCTTGCATGAGGTTAATTATCCTTCACTTATTAGTGGTGGGACCCTAAGTAAGTTATTTAACTTCTCTGAGTCTCAGTTTTCTATGACTAAAAGTAGTTAAACTAAAACAACAACAGCAAACATTTTGTGGACTATTGTACAGATTGAGATGATATTTGGAAACTAAAAGATTTGTGGCTATTCTTGGTTGTCAACTTGACTACATCTGGAGTTAACTAAAATCTGAAAAGAGAGGGCATACCTGAGGAATTTGGTCTTAATTCAAAGTAGGAAGATCCACTTCTAATCTGGATTTTTGAGACAGAAAGACACATATTTAATCTGGGCTACACCTTCTACTGGAAGCCTATATGCAGAAAGCTCTTCTCTTCTCTTCTCTTCTCTTCTCTTCTCTTCTCTTCTCTTCTCTTCTCTTCTCTTCTCTTCTCTTCTCTTCTCTCTCTCTCTCTCTCTCTCTCTCTCTCTCTCTCTCTCTCTCTTTTTCTGGAAGAAGGAAGCTTTTGCTCTTTGCCTGCTTGCCCTTGCCTTGCTAGCAAGTCCATCTCTTTATTGGCATCAGAGCCTACTTCTTTGGGATTCCAGAGTGTGCTGAAGACTGGCTAGATGAAGACATCTAGCCTTGTGGACTGAACAACTAATGGATTCTTGGACTTTCTGTTCCTAGCCAGCCATTGTTGGATTAGCTGTGTCTCTATGTCTGTCTGTGTTTGTGTGTGTGTATGTTCATATATATTCTGTTACTCTGCAGAGCCCTGGATCACACAGATTTTGGTACCAGGAATGGTTTTAGAATATTAGAAGTATAAGGATGAATCTTTTAAGTACCTGGAATAGTCTTTTTAATTTGCTAATGTATACAGTTACTGAAGCCTCTTCTGGAAGCTCAGAGAGTGTTGAAAGTCTATGGTGTGAAATTTATTACAAACTTAAGCAGACAAATGCATTTGATCATTCTAATTCAGCAACTGTGAGGGGCAGTGTAGCAATGGATTTGGTAGTGACCCTGTATATGAAACTTTTGTCAGTTTGAGTTAAAATAAGAAAAAATGATGGTGCTGGTTGGTTGCTCTTAGCATCTCTGAGTGAACTGACAAAGGATAAAGATGATCTCCATGTTAAATTTAACCAGCTTCTAGCATCTCAGACTATGGTGAAGGACAATGAATTTAGTGATAAAATTGGCTAGACTTTCCGTTTACAGCCAGCCATTATTTGATTAGCAGGACCACACCTGTATGTCACTCAAATAAATTTTACACACACACACACACACACACAAACACACACATGGAAAGAGAGATTCATTCTATACGTTTTGTGACTGTAGAGAACCCTGACTAATAGAGGTACCTAGGAGGTATGTAATGAAAGGTGGCTTAAGTCCTCATTGGTATTTTCAACTGTCATAAGTTCATTTTCTTTGTAGAGATCTTTCCACAGATTGAAATCCAGACATGGATCCAAGGCTTGTAGGAATCTGGTCCTTTCTCCTAATCTCCCTTACCTCACTGCCCAATCACAATGGACTACTGGAAAGATCTAGAACCTGACACTACACACCATCTGATGGGACAGTTGATTATTTAGCCAACTTGTTGGGTATCCAAGTACATGGCTAGATGTTACAGGTGTCTTAAATGAGATTAACTTCTTTTTTAGTACCCTGGAGATTGAACCCAGCACCTTATGCATGGTAGGCAAGTGCTCCACCCCTAAGCTATGTCTTTAGTCTTAAGATTAACCCTTAAGTGATTGGTTAAAGAACATTGCCCTCCAACTATATTAAGAACTGCAGAGGTGGAGCAGATCCCAGGTACAGCTCTGCCCCCAATCTCACAGAACCCAGAGGAAGAGGGTCTCCTAGGAGCTCTAACTTCTGGGCAGTATCTTAGGTAAAGAGACAGCAATACCAGCCCCAAACAAGGAGTAACTGGGACCCACTAAGACCCAGGAAGTCACTCCTGGCCTGGAGCACTGGTTCCGTCCGGTCTGCGCCTGAGCACTGAGCAGATCTTGGGCCCCAGCTCTAACGCCAGTAGTAACACCCACTCCACACAGTTCTGACACAACCAAGATAATAGGAAGACAGGCTACAGTCAGAGACAGCACAGGTATCACCAAGGAGATCCAGATGGCGAAAGGCAAATGCAGGAACATAAGCATCAACATCTCAGTTTCCCAAGTAGCTGATTATAGGTGTTCACCAACACCACCATGCCTGGCTGGTCCCAAGGCTTTCAGAGAATCTGTACTTGGTTCATTTAGAGCATTTCCATGTCTGAGGCTGCAGACAATAGAACAGGCCTGGTACAGAGCAGTGTTTAGGGAATTTGATGCCATCTGGACAGGTACACTCTAGTCTATCTCTTCATGTTTTGTTGTTTCTCCTGGTGTTGTGTGGATGTTCTTGAATTTCTAGATTGGACGTTCTTCCCTTCTTTATTTTGGTTAACAAGAACAGCAAGTAACCCATTTTGCAAGGACAGCTACCTTCTTTGGTCTGCTGAGAGGCTCAGCTTCATGGACCCTGTTCTAAGAAGATTACTGCAGGTCTCTCAGCTGGATCAACAGACAAGAGAGGCCACTGACCCACACCAAGGTGCTCAGGAAGTAAGTTATTTGTCCAAAGTTACACACTCATAAATCAAGGAGAGTTCAGGCTAGGTCTATTTGCCTGGTGAGTCCAAGCTGTGTGTCTGTCTTATTTCTTAATCAGGATAGAGGGACAGGGTGGATAGAACTTATGAGCCCTATGGGGGTCAAGCCTGAGTGGGAGATGAGTTTGGTAGGACTTGGGGGAGGTAGCTCTTCTGGGGCTTGACTGACACTGGAGAATGGTGAGTGACAGATAGAGCTGTTAGACTCAGGTGACCATTTAGGGGTAGTAGAGGTTCCTGTGGAACACTCCTCCCAAGACCCCCCAGCAGAGTGGTTCAGGCTCAGCAGCATTGCCTCCTCAGTGACCTTGGTGTGTAGACTCTTGCAGGATATCCTGTAGCTGGCTGTGCTTCAGGTTTAGAACAAAGGATCCAGGTTATGCTGGAGCAGAACCTTTTGGACACCAAAATGCTTGTTAATATTTCTACAGAGCATAGAGTAAACAAATTCTTCTAATTTGGTTTAACCCAGAGTTCCCCAAATACTCTCTTCTTTGGTGCAATCCTGTCCAAAAGGCTCTGCACTACCCCTGTGACAAGTACAGAGTAAATACATCTATCAACAGTATGCAAGTCAACAAAGCTGTGTGGCTATGGCTTACCCTTGGGGACAGGCAAATGATCTGCCATAAAGCAGTGCTGCTCAGCCACAGTGACAGGTCACATGGAGTGGCATATCCACACTTACAAAAAGGCAGACTCAGAATTGGCAGGTCTGGGTGGGGATGGGGACCTATTTTTGTGACAAGCTCCTGGGGATGTCATTGCTGGTCCAGGGATCACACTTTGCATAGTGGGATTGTAAAGAATCCTCTGCAACAACAAATCCCCCCCCCATGTTTGTCTCTGCTGCAGCATTTGGAGACAGGTGACTACCTACAGCTGTTTCTGAATTAGGCCATCAAATATACCAGCAGGAAGTGATCTGGTCTTTCTAGACAAGAAGTCCTGGCAGGGAGAGAATAGGTTAGAGGCTGCAGTGGACTAGATGCAGTGATCATTGTTGGGGACAGGAAGGTCCTTCAAGGTGGAGTCTTTCTGAGGAGATGACAATCTCTTATACTCCTGTAACTTCCCCTTTCTCAGCATATAAGCTTTGAGATTCTTTGTGGTTTAATTTTTTTAATAATTCTTAAAGAGACACTTTCTCCCTTTTCTTTCCTTGGGTCTGGAGTTATTAAACAGGGATTAGCTGGATAAATAGAGAAAGTGATTTTTAAACTGCAAACTTAATGCGGAGAGCCCAGCCTTGCAAATTATCACATCCAATAATTGTAGTGGTGTCTGTCAAGTCCTTGTTGTCTCCTCATAAGCCGTGAAAATGAGCCTCAAGACATACTTCATTAGAGTGTCCTGAAATGCACCGCTAACACAGAGATGGAGTTGGAGGACAGGGGGTGTGTAAGACAGACAGAGGGCCACACCTACATCTGAAATTGTGAGCTCCTCATCTCTCTACTTCATACATGCCTCTTCAGCTTACCTGAGGAGAGGCAGATGGTGAAGGCAGGGTCCAGAGACTCAACAAGGATGCCTTCCCTGAGCCATCACTTCCCTTTTCTGGCAGTTTCTCCTGGTAGGGCAGTGAGGGTGGCTGATTGCTGTGTCCTTTCTGATGCATGTGTCCTGGTTCTGAGTTCTGAGGCCCGGGAGGACCAAGGCTGTCTTGCTGTACACACACATTGCCTTCTCCTTCAACTTTTTGGGGGCTGTGCTTGAAGGCTTGAAGACTCCACCTGGAGCTGGAGAGGGGGATGGGAAGAGAAGGGAGAGCGAGAGGAGGTGACAGTGTGGATGAGGACTTGAGACAGTGAAGGCTGTCCTGATTTGAAAATGCATCAAAATACTGCATCATACGCCACACACAGTGCTCAATGCTTGTGGGTCAATCCCAATAGAAAAAAAAAAGAATTCTTTAATGATTGCATTTTCTTTTCTCCCTTCCATCCCTCCATTCCTTTGTCTCCCTCATCCACCCCCCTTACCATCTATGGTGTTTCTAGTCAGCAATCATTTAATTTAAATGAACTGAAATGAAACTAAACCAGATCTAGTGGCTCAGGCCCGTAATCCCAATTACTCAGGAGGCTGAGGCAGGAGGATCACAAGTTCAAAGTCTCTGTGTACCGCACAGTTAGTTTCTGTCCCTCCCAAGAAACTTCATTAGACTTTGTTTCAAAACTGAAGTGAATCCAGAGCTAGGCTTAGCTCAGTGGTCGAGCCGTGCTCAGCATGGACAAGGACCCAGGTTCAAGCCGAGAACAGCAAACGAACACACTGACAAACTGAACCAACTAAAACGTTCATTTCCGCCCTCGTTTGATGGATGCTAAATGGAGATGTGGGAAGTTCCACTGGGCAGCTGGCACCTTGCAGTTTGATTGGGTTGATGATCAGTGTTGGAGTGACGGGGGAATCAGAGCTGAGAAACCTACTTCAGGGTACTCACACTCCGCTCAGAGGGAGACACAAGGCCACTGTAGTTGGAGGTAGCAGCAGTCAAGCAGCAGGTGGTAGGTCCCCGCTATGGCTAGGTAAGCTTCTGAGCCAGCCTAGTGGCTGGAGAGAGCCAGAGCGGCACATGGTGAGCAGGAACTCCACAGCACGCTGTCTGTCCACAGCACGCTGTCCATCCGGACCTGTGTTTGAGGATACGACTGGTCCCAGGGCACAGGCCCCACTTGTAACTTTCAACTAAAGACGCTTTGGAGCTTGCCAATCTTAAAGTCAGAGAGAGCCTTCAGAGGTACAGCCCTGGCCACAGCACACTGCTAGGGGCTTCAGTGTGCCATCTGTCCCCACCCACGTCTGTATCTTTTTTCTCACCACAAACAGCTCTACGCACCTTAGCTGTCTTTAATTTATTATTATTATTATTATTATTATTATTATTATTATTATTATTATTAACTTTAAGACAAGGTCTCATTCTGTAGCTCAGGCTGGTCTCTAAGTCGATACAGTCCTCAAAGGTATGCAAGCAGGTCAGGTGCCTTTTGTGTCACTCAGACCTGTCTTTGTCAGGACTACAACAAATATAGTTGTCAATAGTTTGGAATTTACATACAGATGCCTGTAGCCCATATCCGTCTCTTGCTAATACTTTTTCTGCAGGCACCAAGTGCTCCTGGATTCTGGGCCTAGCCAGTTTTATCTAGGTATGTAGGATCCATCCCCATCTGCAGGACTTCCCAAGCAACAATAGTTCAGGGAGCCATGCTTTCTCTCCTTATTGATCCTTCTAGGCAGCAACCAGGGGAGGGTAAGGGTTAGGGTTAGGGTTAGGGTTAGGGTTAGGGTTAGGGTTAGGGT
>JANHMN010000022.1:61673-85190 GCA_030674055.1 Rhabdomys pumilio | reverse complement strand
AGGGTTAGGGTTAGGGTTAGGGTTAGGGTTAGGGTTAGGGTTAGGGTTAGGGTTAGGGTTAGGGTTAGGGTTAGGGTTAGGGGTTTGAGGTTAGGCGCTAGGGGTTAGGGGCTAGGGGTTAGGGGATAGTGATTAGGGGTAGGGTTAGGTAGGGTAGGGATAGGGTTCGAGTTAGGGCTTGGGCTATGTTCTCTTCTTAAAAACATATATTTAATGCCTATTTTAAGCTAACTGTATCTGGGAACACTAAAGAAACACACTTCTGATAATTATCACAAAGAGTAACACACGGGCATGCACATTTTACTGCCTTTTGTATAACATCTCTTTTGAAGTTATTTTCTTTCAGCTATAACGAATTGTCCTGTATTCTGTGAAATGTTTCTGTGAAAATACAGGAAGGTAATGATGTACTATGTTCTCCTATAAAAATAAAACATTTTGAAAGCAAAGCTTACTGAATGCATTTAGCAAATGGTAGGTTTTATTTTTTGAGAAAATTTCATGTTGTTTTCTTCTTTTATTAAAATTAGATATTTTATTTATTTACATTTCAAATGTTATCCCTTTCCCAGTTTCCCCTCTGAAAACTCCCATCCCACCCCCCTTACCCTGCTTCTATGAGGGTGCTCCCACACCCGTCTACCCACTTCTGCCTCACTGCACTAGCATTTCTCTACATTGGAACACCAAGCCTTCACAGGACAAAGGGCCTCTGGTCCCACAGATGCCAGATAAGGTTCCTTCAGCAACTTTAGTCCTTCCCCATACTCCTCCATTGGGGTCCCTGGGCTCAGTCCAATGGTTATCTGGGGGCATCTGAATCTCTATTGGTCAGGATCGGGCAGAGCCTCCCAGGAGATAGCTGTATCAGGCTCCTTTAAGCAAGTACTTCTTGGCTCTGCAATAGTGTCTGGGTTTAATGTCTGCATGTGGGATGGATCCCCAGGTGGGGCAGTCTCTGGATGGCCTTTCCTTCAGTCTCTGCTCCATTCTTTGTCCCTGTATTTCCTTTAGACAGGAGTAATTCTGGGTTAAAATTTTGGAGATGGGTGGGTGGCTCCATCCATTAATGGAGGGTGATGCCTAACATTTGGATATGGTCTTGACCAGTTCTCCTTCCTCTGTGGAGTATTTCAGCTAATGTCATCCCCATCAGGTCATGGGAGGCTCTTGCTTTCCTGGCATCTGAGACTTTCTGGTTGCTACCCCCAGTTCCTCATTCCCCATTGCTACACACCTTGTTCAATTTTCTGACCCTCTGTATATCTCCTCCCATATCTGATTCTTCCCCTCTTCCCCTCTCTTCTCTTCCTCCCAAGTCTCTTTCACCATCTACTTCCCTTGATTATTTTGTTCCCCCTTCTTTTTAAAAATTATTTATTTTATGTATATGAGTACACTGCAGCCGTCTTCAGACACATAAGAAGAGGGCATTGTATCCCATTACAGATGGTTGTGAGCCACCATGTGGTTGCTGGGAATTGAACTCAGGGCCTACGAAAGAGCAGTCAGTGCTCTTAACCACTGAGCCATCTCTCCAGCCCTTTGTTCCTCCTTCTAAGTAGGACTCTTTGGTCTTCCTTCCTCTTTAGCTTCGTGTAGTTTGTGGGTTGTATCTTGGGTATTCCACCCTCTTTGCCTAATATCCACTTATCAGTGAATACATACAATGTATGTTCTTTTGTGACTGAGTTATCTCACATAGGATATTTTCTAGGTCATCCATTTGCTTGTGAATTTCATAAAGTCGTTGTTTTTACTAGCTGAGTAGTATTCCATTGTATAGATGTACCACATTTTCTGTATCCATTCCTCTGTTGAGGGACATCTGGGTTGTTTCCAGCTTCTGGGTATTGTAAGTATGGCTGCTATGAACATAGTGGAGCATGTGTCCTTATTACATGTTGGAGCATCTTCTGGGTATATGCCCAGGAGTGGTACTGCTGGGTCCTCAGGTAGTACTAATTTTCAGGGGAACTACCAGAATGAGTTCCATGGTGGTTGTACCACCTTGCAAGATTCTACCAACAATGGAAGAGTGTTTCTCTTTCTCCACATCCTTGCCAGCATCTTCTGTCACATAAATTTTGGCTCTTAGCCATTCTGACTGTGTGAGGTGGAATCTCAGGGTTGTTTTAATTTGCATTTCCCTGATGACTACGGAAGTTTAACATTTCTTTAGGTGCTTCTTGGCCATTCGAGTTTTCTCAGTTGAGAATGCTCTGTTTAGCTCTGATCCCCATTTTTAAATAGGGTTACTTGGTTCTCTGTAGTCTAACTTCTTTTCTTATTAATTTAATTTTTATTGGATATTTTATTTACATTTCAGATACCATACCCTTTTCCCATCTCCCCTCCCTAGAGAACCTCTATTCCATTCCCCCTTTTCCTTTTTGCTTCTATGCAATTTTTTTAATGTTAATCAAAGGCTTTATATGTTCGTAATGCTCAATAACAAGTTGCCTATACAATCAGAAGTGAAACCCAATACTCAACTTAGATATATCAACTATCTTTGACTGGCAGAGACACATGAACATCTGCTTCCATGTTCCCCACACCCCCCTCTCTTGTCACCTAGCCTCTCCTCTCCTTTTACTCCTCTTCTCCTTACTCCTCCTCTTCCTCTCCTTACTCCTCCCACATTAGCTCCTCTTAAATATCACACTTCCTGTTAAAATAAAACTTTTCTCTCAAAATACAATTAGAGCATAACTATACCAATTTGTGTCAGTAAGGTACAAGATAGACCTAATACCCAGTCCATCATTTTGTTGACTAATCAGAACCTCTGTCATCTCTCCTAACTAAAACACTTAGTTCTGAACCTGGCTTTTTTCTTGGCTGTCAGCTGAAAACCATCCTTTCAAATCTTTTCATCAAAGTAAATAGCCAGAATTGGTTATGAGACTATAAGTCTTCAATCCTGTCAGAAATCCAGAATGACTGAGTAACTGAAATTATAGGAAGCACAAAGCATAGCTTCTAAAACTTAGCCAATTTATAGATACCGCTGGACACCTGGACAGACCCTATACTACAAAACACTGGAGCATCTGATCTTCAGCCTTCTGGCCCAGGATCATCTGACAGACCTTAGTGATGCAGAATTATTAAGGGCTGATTACTCTGTCTTGGCAGATATAATCAGTCAACTATTCTGCAAGTGTGTCCTTTTCTGGAGAGTAATTTGTCTGTAGATCAAAAGAGGCAATTCTTATCTAGTGGCTGTCTCACCACAACTGGAGTAACTCTAAAGATGCTCAATTTCTTCATAGAATCCAAGACAGGAAGCTGTCAGGAGCAGAAAGGTCTCTAATCAAAATGAACATTAATACAGAAATGTTTGTAATGTCAATTCTGTGGACTTCTGACGTTCCATGTAAGGCAATGTAACTATCCATGCAAGGCAATCTGGACTGTTGTCTGTTAACTCCTCTCAGCTATTTCTAAATAAAATATAGAAAACACCCTAACAATAAAATCAGAGCCATGAATTTGCTATAGGCCCTTAACTTACAGGCTAACCATCTCAAATCAGTTAGAAAAGTTAAAGAAAGACTGAATCTAAGCCTTGTATTTCTAAATGTGTTATATAGGCACAATGCCTATGAGAGTAACAATATTAATCTCACTTTTATATCAATAAGAAGCTTGTATCAATGAAAACCTTAAATTTAAAATCAAAGTAAATTTTGTACTATTTAAGAAATTATAACTTGATCTTAATAACAATTATACGTATTTCTACCAATAGGTTATGGCTATGCAATAAATCCTAGCTAATCCTCCCTGTTCAAACAAAACTACTACTTTTCCCTAGAAAGACTGCCCAATATTAACCACCTCAGTTCCCAAGCCCAGGGAATAGGGGTGGCAACTCTTCATTAACTTCTTCAAGCTGATTATGGGTGTTGAAATATTAGAAGAGAGGCAGGGGAAGAGTAAATTGATAAACCTCTGATGCTGTGTCTTCACTGCATCCAGCTGGAATTCCAGGATATCAGAGGTTCGAGCAGGTCTACTCAGCTTGCTTGATGAGTAGATAAACCAAGGCTGTGTATTCTGCAATATACAATTCTCAAAACAAATTTTAGTATCAAGATAATTTTTTGTTTGAATTCTGGAATTAGTCTTCTGGCAGCCTGCCTCTGCTATGTCTAATCCATATAATTCTGGGAGTTTCTATGAGGGTGTACTCCCAGAATCCTCCCATTCCAGCCTCCCTGCTCTTGAATTCCCCAACACTTGGGGAATCCGAACTTTCAGGCACCAAGGCTGTCCACTTCCACTGATGCCTGGCAAGGCCACCCTCAACTACCTACATAGGTGGAGCCATGAGTCCCTGCCTTTGTGTTCTCAGGCTGGAGACTTTAGAATGGCTACTCCAGCTTGTTTCTAAGGACCATTTGCTTGAAAAATTGTTTTCCAGCCTTTTACTCTAAGGTAGAGACTGTCTTTGTCACTGAGGTGGGTTTCCTGTATGCACCAAAATGCTGGATCCTGTTTACATATCCAGTCAATTAGCCTATGTCTTTTAATTAGGGAACTGAGTCCATTGATGTTAAGAGATATTAAGGTATAGTGATAGTTATTTCCTGTTATTTTTGTTATTAGTGGTGGAATTATGTTTGTGTGGCTATCTTCTTTTGGATTTATTGGAAGAGGATTACTTTATTGCTCTTTCTAGGATATAATTTCCCTCCTTGTATTGGAACTTTCCTGCTATTATCCTTTGTAGTGCTGGGTTTGTGGAAAGATACTGTGTAAATTTGGTTTTATCATGGAATATCTTGGTTTCTCCATCTATGGTAATTGAGAGTTTTGCTGGGTGTAGTAGCCTGGGCTGGCATCTGTGTTCTCTGTATGACATCTGTCCAGGATCTTCTAGCTTTTATAGTATCTGGTGAGAAGTCTGGTATAATTCTGATAGGTCTGCCTTTATATGTTACTTGGCCTTTTTTCCTTACTACATTTAATATTTTCTTTGTTTTGTGCACTTGATGTTTTGATTATTATGTGATGAGAGGTGTTTCTTTTCTGGTCTAGTATATTTGGCATTCTGTAGGCTTCTTGTATGTCTATGGGCATCTCGTTCTTTAGGTTAGGGAAGTTTTCTTCTACAATTTTGTTGAAGATATTTATTGGCCCTTTAAGTTGGGAATCTTCACTCTCATCTATACCTATTATGCTTAGGTTTGGTCTTCTCATTGTGTCCTGGATTTCCTAGATGTCTTGTGTTAAGAACTTTTTGCATTTTGCGTTTTCTTTGACAGTTGTGTCAATATTTTTTATGGTATCTTCCGCACCTGAGATTCTCTCTTCTGTGTCTTGTATTCTGTTGGTGATGCTTGCATCTATGACTCCTGATTTCTTTCCTAGGTTTCCTATCTTGAGGGTAGTCTCCCTTTGTGATTTCTTTATTGTTTCCATTTTTATGTCCTGGATGGTTTTGTTCAATTCCTTCACCTGTTTGGTTGTGTTCTCTTGTAATTCTTTAAGGGATTTTTGTGTTTCCTCTTTAAGGGGTTTAACCTGTTTACCTGTGTTCTCCTCTAATTCTTTGAGAGTATTGCTTATGTCCTTCTTAAAGTCCTCTATCATCATCATTAGAGGTGATTTTAAATCTGAATCTTGCTTTCCTAGTAATATGGGGAATTCAGGACTTTGTTGTGTGGGAGAACTAGGTTCTAATGATGCCAAGTACCCTGGGTTGCTGATGCTTATGTTCTTGCACTTGCCTTTCATCATCTGGATCTTCTTAGTGCTACTGTAGAGTGAAAAATTATAAAAATAATTTTATAAAATCTATATAGGCTTTTATTTAGGCCTCACTTTAAAGGGCATGGAAAATTTTCTCTGAAGCAAGCTAAAAATGTAGACTGGCTGGTTTCAGGAACTGGAAGAGAGGAATGCAAGTCATCTAGGTGGTGCTGAGAAACTAGTAACCATGATGACAGGGCAGGGTCATGTCCGGAGCAACTGAGAAATAGTTGAGCAAGTGACAGGGCAAGGCCACAATGATATGACAAGAACACATTTTTGAGAAGAATGAGTATACAGAGTGTTTTCCACATGACTCTGACTCACTTAGGTTGGTCTCCTCTGGAATTTTCTGCTATTTTTATGTTGTTTCCTTGGTAACCCCCTCACCCATTTGGTTTGTGATTCGGTCCTATATAAGCCCTCCACTCCCAGCTCACGAGGTCAACACTCCTCTGCTCCTATTGGGTCACAAGTCTCGGCCCCAGTCGACTGATCCTGAAATATACCTCTTGCTGTTGCATCAAGAATGGTGTCTTGTGAGTTTTTGGGTGGCCACGAATTCCTGAGGCTTGGGGGAGGTCCTCCCTTCATGAGGGGGTCTTACACTACCTGCCCTGACTATGAGTGGAACCTATCTTTCCTATTATCTTGGTTGTGTCAGAACTGTGTGGGGTGGGTGTTACTACTAGGGTTAGAGCTGAGGCCCAAGATCTGCTCAGTGCTCAGGCCTAGACCAGAAGAAACCAGTGCTCCTGGCCAGGGGTGAATTCCTGGGTCCTAGTGGGTCCTAGTTACTCCCTGTTTGAGGTGGGTGTTGCTGTTTCCTCACATAAGATACTGCCCAGATTAGAGATCCTGGGAGCCCCACTTCCTCTGGGTTCTATGAGAATGGGTGCAGAGCTGCCTCCTGGGATCTGCTGAGTGCTCAGGCCCAGACTGGAAGGAACTACTGTTAAACTTTCTATTCCTATTAACTACAGAGCACAAACTAAGGGCTTGATTGCCTTGTTTCTAATTGTAGCTTCATCTTTGTAATGTGAGACAAAAGAATTTTTAGCTTGATCATTTTAAAGATGTGGTAGCCATCCCACAGGGTTATTGAAAGGGTTAAGTTAGCATACATGGAAAGAACTTAGAGCAGTGTCTGGTATGCAATAACAGCTTAAATACTGCATTTGTAGGAACCAAATGTAGGAATTTCAGGTCTTAGCCCAAACTTAAAATCCCACTGTCCCAGGACACATCCCGGGAGGAGCACATTCCTTAGTCAGAGGACACTTGCTGGATTAACATTCAGAGGAAGGAGGGAGAGGCTGATTAACATTGCTCATACCACAGGGGAGGAAACCCATCTGCGGGTAAGGAGGGCCCATAGCATGTAGACACATTCCAGGAGAGGGGCGCAGGATGGGAGGTGGTCAGGAAGCCAGACCCTTAATGTAACAAACCTGGGCAAATGGAAGACACTCATTGTCATAAAAGTAATGTGTGAATCTGAGTCACCTAGAGACTGGACCTGAGAAGGTCACCCTTTGAGGGCATCGTGAACTCTGTATAAGACCTGCTCCCAGCCTTTGTTTGAGGCTCTCTTGCCTGGATGTAAGAGAGCCCTGGTGCACTGGTATCATTAAATCTCACGTTGTTGCAGCAAATCCTCTGTCTGTGTGTGTTTCTGTGGGAGCGTGTCCCTGGTTTGGATCTTAGAGTCCAACATTCCAACACATTTTGTTATTACTATTTACTAGCTTAATTAATTCAAAATTATCCAGATTAAAAGAAAGTCAGCAACTCCCACAGAAAGCAGCATAGAACTGAAAAGTAAAAAGTAACATTCATTATATGAAATCAACCACATCAAGAGTTCACAGAGATGAACATTTACTGTTCAAATGGAAGGAACAGATTTTGGATTTCTAAATCCAAAATATCTTGTGGATGTGGCAGCCCACCTGTAACCCCAGTACTTGGGAGAGCTGGTAACTGGTAGCTCTGGCTTCAAGTGAGAGATTCTACTTCAGTATATACAGTGGAGAGCAATTAAAGAAGGCACCCAAAATCAACCTCCTACCTCCACTCACATGCACACATACTGAATGGACACTCCCATGCACACATGTGCCCCCATACATACGTGTTACATGAGTGACAGTATATGAAGAAGTTCTAAACCTATGTGTTAAATTTACCTGACTTGTCTCTGCTGGTTTCTGAGCAGTTTAGCATCATTAGTGGCTTGGGCTGTTTCTTTTGATCAAGGAGCTGTCCCCGTGGTTCAGTTCTCACAGTGTTGATGGATATACATAAGTTTTCCTCTCTAGTGTCATACCTGTTATAGCAGACATTAGAAAAGCAGGGGGAAGTTAAGTATAAAATATAATTTTTAATGTTATGTTAAAATGAATACTTTCAAGTAACTTGTCTTCCAAAAACAGTTATCTTTATACATCTTTTTTACCTGCCAGGCACATATTGGTTGAAGCTAGCAATATTTTGCTTTGTAATAATGGATCTTTAATAGATCTTAAAATTCTCAAAAGTCACCTTACTTCCAAAACTGTGAAGTTTTCATTTCTATGAAAGTACAAAAAATGGATTAGGCTTAGGAAAGATTTTGGGTACTCTGAAAAATAAAATTAAAAGTTTTACAGCTTTGTAAGGAATATCATTTCATTATAAATTTGGTGCAGTTCTATTTATTTGCCTTTTCACGTAAGATTTCATTTTCATTAATAGCTAATGATAAATCTGAAAACTGAAGAAACTAAATAAAATAATATTATTTAGTACAAACTCTTTACAATTACTTCTTTAAAAGGAAGCTTAGAGATGTAATTTATATGCCACAAAATTGTTCAAAAAAGTATATAATTCAATGACTTTACAATGCAATAAAGAATCAATTATTAAAAATAATTGGTTATTAATAATTGTTAATAAACTGTTAATGTGTAACAGGTTAGCAATCACAGTAGTTTACCCATCTTTGCCATTTCTAATTTCTAAAACTGGGGATTTTTAAATGATGCCAGTTGTGGAAAAAAATTGCAAAATGCAGTGAACTTTCCATTAACCAAGACTTAGCTTTTATACTCATGTAGTACTTTTGGTATTAAAACATCCTTTTAGGCACACTGTTGACTAAATAATTGGTCAGTTTGATTTGTTTTTAATGCTTTCTGGTTTTAGTTTTTTTTTTTTTTTTTTGAGACAAGAACTCTTGTAGCCCAGGATTGCATCAAGTTTACTCTGCAGCTAAAGATGACCTTGGATTCCTGATCATCCCACCTATTCCTCCTGAGTACTGTTATAAAGTGTTGCCACCATACTCAATAACTTATTTTTTTCTCTTTCTTCGGGGTCTTGCTATGTAACCCCGGATAGTCTCCAAGTGACAAGTTTCTTTCCTCAGCCTCCTGAGGAAAATAAATGATAAAATTTCATAAACATTCAGACATCTAGCTTGTTTATATGTGTGCTTTAAAGAATGCTATACTAGGTTTTTACAATGTCTTTTCATAACAAAGCCAGTTGTCTGACTGTTTTATGAACTATTACTCTGAAAGACCCCCAAAGGGAGATGCTAACTCAAATCTGGATCAGTGTGCACCCAAGGATACATGAGAGACCTTCTTGATGCAGTTGCAAAAAGTAGTTTAATGGCAAGGGCCCTCAGGTTGAAACGTATCCCACGCAGGAGATAGAGGCTTCAACAAAGACCCCAAGAAATTTGGGATATTTATAGATAGAGGTTGGGGAGAGCGGGAAAATTTGGCGCAGTTACATATGATTGGATATTTCAAACATCAGCAATTTGTGTAAGCAATCATTTGAGCTGGCAGGATGACTAGTTATTTTTTGACCATGAAACCTAGGACCTCCCAGACAGGGGGGAGAGAAAAGTAAACACCAGATAGCCCATTACTCACTAGGGCTTACTTGGACTTGTCTGGGCACGTCTTTGCATGCCTTTTCATTTCTTCGGCACCCTGCCCCTGGAGGGACTTAATATTTTTATTATGGCTATATTCAATATGCTGTTGGTGGTCTTTGCTGACCATGAATTTTTGTTATTTGTTTCAAGCTGCCTTCAAATTTTATTCTCACAATTCTATTGTGCATAAATTTCTAGGAATATACCACTGACAAGAGGATAGCTAAGACTGGATTAGAATTATTTTGGTATTCTAAATTTTCTATATTTAAATTTTATTACAGCAAGATGATAAATTTCTGTCAGACAAAAACAGGGTCACTTTCAAAGTGTACCTAACACTGTAAACAGTTGAATTAAATTTCAAAAACTTCAACAAATTTATTTTAAAACTACAGAGGGCTGGAGAGATGACTCAGAGGTTAAGAACACTAGATGCTGTCTCTTCCAGAGGTCTCAAGTTCAATTTCCAACAACATGGTGACTAACAACCATCTATAATGAGATCTGGTGCCCTCTTCTGGCCTACAGGCATGCATGCATATAAATAAATCTTAATGTAAAGTAAATAAATAAATTAATAGGAAATAAAACACATTGGGGATTGGAGAGGTGGCTCAGTGGTTAAGGGGATACATTACTCTTCCAGAAAATCAGAGTTTAGTTCCCAGCACCCACACTGAGCAACTCATTCCTGCCTCTACTTCCAGCTCCAGAGGGAATCCCTCTACCTGGCCTCCAAAGGCATTGCACGCAAGAGCACATATCCATCCACCTGTGACCACATAAGCAAAATGAATTTTAAAAAGTAAAAGTGACATACCTGTTGGGATATCTAGTTTCAGATCCTGTTGCAGAAAGCAATTAAACTTTGTTAAACTAGTTTTAATAGTTTCATCAGCTCTAGGCTTCCTACTTTAAATTTTTCTTCATCAGAAGTTATCTAAACAACTAAGGAGTTGTGCTAATTCTCAATAGCTGCTATGTATTTTCTCATTTTTTCAGTGATCTTTGAACTTGAAGCTTTACAACATCCATTTACAAACTGTAAAGGACAAAAAACAAGCTTTCATTACAAAGTTGGTAAGCACTTGTAGTCCAAATACGATTTTTTTTACTACCTCAAAACTTCCCGGCCAGAGACAGGCAGATTTCTGAGTTTGAGGCCAGCCTGGTCTACAGAGTGAGTTACAGGATAGCCAGGGCTATTCAGAGAAACCCTGTCTCAAAAAAAACCAACCCCCCCCAAAAAACTTTCCAGAATACAAGTTTTAAAAACACATACGAAAGTAGAGAGAACAAAGCAATTAGCCCCTATATTCACTGCACAACATGGGTGCTGGGACCTGAAGCACTCTGACCTGTTAAGCCATCTCTCTTGATAACCATCCTTAGCATTACTCCAATAACAGATGTAAGGAAAGACTAACTTAAAAAAAAGTCAGCCTGGCACTTGGCAGTGGTGGCACACGCCTTTAATCCAAGCACTTAGGAAGCAGAGGTAGACAGATCTCAGTGAGTTCAAGGACAACCTGGTCTATGGAGCTAGTTCCAGACATCAGACATCAGACTGGGTCTTAAAGTCTTTTTTTTTTTTTTTTTTTTGCTCTTTAACTTATTCTTTGATTTTGTGTTTTGTTTTAACTTGAAAACCTTTGCTTTTTTTAAGACACTAGGTCTAAAGATGTACAAGAGGACATACACCTTTAATCACAGGACAGAGAGAAAGAGGCAGGGGGATGATTTTGAAGTTACCCTAGGCTAAATAATGAGTCCAAAGCCAGGAGAAAAGGGGCTGGGACTGGGGAGAGATGATGGACACAAGAAACGAGGCCTTTTCCTATGTCTCAAGTTCTGGATTTGGCCAAATATATCTCTATACCAGGTTTTTGTTTGTTTAACTTATTTTTGAGACAGTCTTAAGACTATAAGATGGCACAGACTGGACTCATCAAACTCTGAATCTCCCTGGCCTCTACTTCCCAAGTGGTAGTATCACAGGTGTGTGCCTGTCTGTCCAACTTCTATGTCTCAGTTTGATTCCTGAATCCTATACAAAAGTGGAAGGAGTTTTACAACAGCACACAAGTCCACACATTATGCACACAAACACAACAACAATAACAACAACAACAATAATAATAGTAATTTTAAGGGGCTGAAGAGATGGATTAGTAGTTAAGAGTCCCTGTTTATCTAGGACTCAAGTTAGGTTTCTAGCACCTGTGTCAGGGGACACACAACTGCGTGTAACTCTCAATTCCAGGAGATCAGACACTTTGTCCTCCAAAGGTATTCATGTATACACACACACACACACACACACACACACACACACATACACACACACACACATACACCCCAAATAAGACACAACTTTCAAAACAAAGAATATAAAACAAAAATTGGAAGAAAAAGTAAATTTAATTTGAGACCTAATATGCTAAAACATAAAACAAGATCATGTATAAACATGGCAAATATTATACTTAAAAGCTTAAGTTATTCATTATATCTTAAAAGACTATATAATATTTTGGGGTTTCTGGTGTTTTGTTTGTTTTTATGAGGGTCACATAGATACACAGGGTCACACTGTGTAGCCCTGGCTATCTTGGAACTCACAGATCCCTTCATGTCTTTGCCTCCTGAGTGCTGGCATTAAATGCCTGCACCAGTATGACCAGCTTCCATATTTTAAAATCAATCCTAAGTCAAGAATATCTTTCCTTCTGATTATAGCTATTCTCTCCAAAGTTAGTTCAGGTACAGACATATTACCTCCATTAAGTTCTGAAGTTCTTCCTTCCTCTTGCTTAAGCAGGATGCCCACTGATCAGAAAAATGAACTGTGCTTGTGTTCAGGGTTGCGTACCTCTGTGTGATCTCTTGGGATAGTCTCCAGGTTGCTGCTGAGTGAACTGCAGTGTCCAACAGACTCTTCAACCAACTGTGTGCCTTCTTGGTTAAAGTGTCTGAGTTGTTGTAATAATCCATCAGATTCAGCAAAAATGTTCTTAACTGTGAACTGCTGTTTTGTTGATTATATCAGTAGACTTCCTGTAGGGACAAAGCAGAATTACTGTGAGTGTGAGGCCAGCCCACTCTACAAGTCAAAGTCCAGGGCAATATGAGTTACAGAGTAAGACTCTCAAAAAACCAACCACCACAACAATCCCCATAGTTATCTGGCAATCAGTTACTCATGGAGGACCAGAAAAACCACAAATTGAATGAGAAAGGTAATCAACAGATGCTGACAAGAATACTTGGAATTATCTGGCAAACATTTTATAGGAGTCATCACAAAAATGTCTCAAAAAGCAATTAAAAACCCCCGAGCCTGTGGTTTCAGCACCTGGGAAGCTGAGGCAGACTTGCCTCAAAGTCAAGGCTGTGCTAAGGCACAGTGAGGTCCTGTCTCCAGAATGGGGATGGAGAGGAAAAAATAAACTCATACACATATACACACAAAAAGCCAAAAAGTCTCAAAGTTACTTAGAAGCAAACCAAACTATGTGTACTATTTGAAGTCTTTCTTCCTTTTAAATATTATTCCAGACTTACAGAAGACTTTAAAAGAAGTTAATTTTTTTTTTTATTGCTCTGTATTTTCTTGAATACTGTTCAGTGGTTTCTGGATGGTTTTATACTTCTCCAAAACACAGAATCTCTCTGCCCAACTATTGCCTAACTGGCAAAGTTCCTGTAAGAAACATTGAGAAGACAAAGGCTTAAAATGATAATATTTAAATGTTTGTTTTCTGTATATGAATGGTAACATAGTCCTATAGATGAGAATTTATCATTTCTTTTTTTGAGTTAAGGTCTCCTTCTATAGCTCAGGTTAGCTGCCAATTTGCTTTGTCTTGCTGCCTCAGCTACTGAGTGCTCGAATTACAAGTGCAACACTGGCAGTGCGGCGCCTAGGGGGAACGCGAGAGGGAGACGGATGTTGAGAGAACGAGGAGGAAGGAGAGAAAATGGCGTCCACGGATTATAGTACCTATAGCCAAGCTGCAGCCCAGCAGGGCTACAGTGCTTACACTGCCCAGCCAACTCAAGGATATGCACAGACCACCCAGGCATATGGGCAACAAAGCTATGGAACCTATGGACAGCCTACTGATGTCAGCTATACCCAGGCTCAGACCACTGCCACCTATGGGTAGACTGCATATGCAACTTCTTATGGACAGCCTCCCACTGATTATACCACCCCAACTGCCCCCCAGGCATACAGCCAGCCTGTCCAAGGATATGGCACTGGTGCTTACGACACCACCACTGCTACAGTCACGACAACGCAGGCCTCTTACACAGCTCAGTCTGCATATGGCACCCAGCCTGCCTACTCAGCCTATGGCCAGTAGCCAGCAGCCACCACACCTACAACACCACAGGATGGTAACAAGCCTGCTGAGACTAGTCAACCTCAATCTAGCACAGGGGGTTATAACCAGCCCAGCCTAGGATATGGACAGAGTAACTACAGTTATCCCCAGGTACCTGGGAGCTACCCAGTGCAGCCAGTCACCGCACTTCCATCTTATCCTCCTACCAGCTACTCCTCTTCACAGCCGACTAGTTAAGATCAGAACAGTTACTCTCAGCAGAACACCTATGGGCAGCCGAGCAGCTATGGACAGCAGAGTAGCTATGGTCAACAAAGCAACTATGGGCAGCAGCCTCCCACTACTAACCCCCCTCAGACTGGATCTTACAGCCAGGCTCCAAGTCAATATAGCCAACAGAGCAGCAGCTATGTGCAGCAGGGTTCATTCCGACAGAACCACCCCAGTAGCATGGGTGTTTATGGGCAGGAGTCTGGAGGATTTTCTGGACCAGGAGAGAACCGGAGCTTGAGTGGCCCTGATAACCGGGGAAGGGGAAGAGGGAGATTTGATCGTGGAGGCATGAGCAGAGGTTGGTGGGGAGGAGGACTCGGTGGAATGGGCAGCACTGGAGAGTGAGGTGGCTTCAATAAGCCTGGGGGACCCATGGATGAAGGACCAGATCTTGATCTAGGCCTTCCTATAGATCCCGATGAAGACTCTGACAACAGTGCAATTTATGTGCAAGGATTAAATGACAATGTTGATGATCTGGCAGACTTCTTTAAGCAGTGTGGGGTTGTCAAGATGAACAAGAGAACTGGACAACCCATGATCCATATCTACCTGGATAAGGAGACAGGAAAACCTAAAGGTGATGCCACAGTGTCCTATGAAGATCCACCAACTGCCAAGGCTGCTGTGGAATGGTTTGATGGGAAAAATTTTCAAGGAAGCAAAGTTAAAGTTTCTCTTGCCCAAAAGAAGCCTCCAATGAACAGCATACGGGTGGCATGCCACCTCGTGAGGGCAGAGGGATGCCACCACCACTTCATGGAGGTCCTGGTGGCCCAGGAGGTCCTGGAGGTCCCATGGGTCACATGGGAGGCCGTGGAGGAGACAGAGGAGGCTTCCCTCCAAGAGGGCCCCAAGGCTCTAGAGGGAACCCCTCTGGAGGAGGAAATGTCCAGCACAGAGCTGGATACTGGCAGTGTCCCAATCCGGGCTGTGGAAACCAGAATTTCACTTGGAGAACAGAATGCAACCAGTGTAAGGCCCCTAAGCCCGAGGGCTTCCTCCCGCCACCCTTTCCACCTCCGGGTGGTGATCGTGGCAGAGGTGGCTCTGGTAGCATGCGAGGAGGAAGAAGAGGACTTATGGACTGTGGTGGTCCTGGAGGAATGTTCAGAGGTGGCAGAGGTGGAGACAGAGGAGGCTTCCAAGGTGGCCGTGGCATGGACCAAGGTGGCTTTGGTGGAGGAAGACAAGGTGGTCCTGGGGGGCCTCCTGGACCTTTAATGGAACAGATGGGAGGAAGAAGAGGTGGCTGTGGAGGACCTGGGAAAATGGATAAAGGCGAGCACTATCAAAACGCAGAGACCGGCCCTACTAGAGACCTGCAGAGCTGCATTGACGACCAGATTTATTTTTTAAACCAGAAAATATTTTAAATTTATAATTCCATATTTATAATGTTGGCGACAACATTATGATTATTCCTTGTCTGTACTTTAGTATTTTCACCATTTGTGAAGAAACATTAAAACAAGTTAAATAGTAACAAACAAACAAACAAACAAACAAAAAAACCAAAACAAGTGCAACACTACACTCAGCTGAACTATATAAATTTCTTGACAAGATATTTTAACTTTACCTCTCACACATAGAAGAAAGCCCCAAAAAGAACATTAAAAAACATTTTAGGACTTTTTTTTTAAGTTATTTTTTTTTGTGAAAATCTTTATTGAATATTTTATTTACATTTCAGATACCATCCCCTTTCCCCATTTCCCCTCCCTAGAAAACCCCTATCCCACCCCCACGTCTCCTTTTTGCTTTTATACTATTTTTTAAAATGTTAATCAAAAGCTTTTAAGGACTTTTAAGAAAGAGTAAAGAATTAACAAAAAAATTCTTTTTGCTTTGTTTTTTTTTGGAGAACAGGTCTCGTCTTGTAGTCTTAGCTTGAATGACCTAAGCTGTTCACTAGTACTAAGGCCCTAAGAGGAATGGATGCTGGAGCTGCAGCACTGAGCACACTGGCAATCAAAGAGTGAAGGAGGTCGAGGTGAGAACCAGTGAGGAGCAGACTGAGAGGAACCAGGGCTTAGTCCATCAGACAGTAACTTGCAGGGCACAAGAGGAGGAGGACCCTGCAGCAGTCTCCCTTTAAATGCTGCTGCAGCTTTCCTCTACAGACATTCTTTCCATTCTGTTCATCTTGCTAGCAGGAAAGGACCATTTTGTTTGTTGTGATGTGATAAAGCACGGAGTTCCAGATGCAGGAAATTCTCAAACATTAACTGATCTAAAGAAGTGTTTTTGAGCCAGGTGGTGGTGATGCATACCTTTAATCCCATCATCTCAGATGCAGAGGCAGGTGGATTGCTATGCTTCTGAGGCTAAGATTATGTACACAGTGAGTTCTAGAACAGCCAGGACTACAAAAAGAAACACTGTCTCCAAAACAAAAGAACCTCCCCTTAAAAGAAGTATTCTCAATTATTTTACATAAATTATCATCAGAAACAACAGTAGCTGTGGTGACCTCAGGCCCTGTGAGATAGATTATTAAATCCTTTAAGGCATTAGAAATGGCAGTTGAGAGATACCTGAGAATGGGTTTTCTTTATTGTTTTCAGGTCTTCAGTTAGGTTTCCACAAAGCCTTTGTGATTCAACCAAGGAAGAAACTGTGTTTTCTCGGAGTTCATGTAAATTGTTACACAATATATTGAGAAAACTGTCTATTTTTCTTTTTTTGACTTCCACCTTTGAGGGAAAAACATCTTAGTTCTTTTTTTTAAGTAACGTATCAAATATATATGAGGTATTAAGAAGATAACATGTATACCTTTTCAGCCACTGTCATGAAGCCCTGAAAATATGCTGTAATTGCCTATTTATGTTCAAGATGGATACCACACCAGGGACTTCTTCAGGGAAGTGAAAAGGTCAGTCATGAGTTCATCCTGGTTTTTAAAACAAATACTTCCTTAAGAATGTGTGCATTTGCATTATCTTGGCTGATGTATCTCGGATATTTAGCAACCAAATACCCACATTCAAAATTCTGTATTGAAATTCTTTGTAACCTAAAGAGACATAGTTGCATTCCCAGAGTTTATATTCTGCCTATATTATTTGTCCTACTCCAGTAACTAAATAATGTTCACTAAGTGTATAGTAAATGCTAAATTTTCTCTTTTGTGTTTATATATCTTGTTGTGTGTATATGTGCTATGTTTTGTGTGTCTTGTAGGAGATACTGACCTAAAACTCACTGTGTAGCTGAGGATGCTCCTGACCTTGTTTTCCTTCTGCCTCCACACTATCAGGATCACAGGCACGTACTGTGATGCCTGCCTTTCTCCTGTCTCCATTCTGTCAGGATCACAGGCACGTACTGTGATGCCTGCCTTTCTCCTGTCTCCATTCTGTCAGGATCACAGGCACGTACTGTGATGCCTGCCTTTCTCCTGTCTCCATACCATCAGGATCACAGGCACGTACTGTGATGCCTGCCTTTCTCCTGTCTCCATTCTGTCAGGATCACAGGCATGTACTGTGATGCCTGTCTTTCTCCTGTCTCCATACCATCAGGATCACAGGCATGTACTGTGATGCCTGCCTTTTTAAGCCAAATTTTAACAGTCTAATGGAGAGTTCAAAAGAAGAGAAAAATAGCAGTAAAGTGCTGAGATTCCAGCATTCCAGTTTGATCTCCAGCTTAACTAAACAACAAAATCTACACATGCGTTTTAACATAATGTATTTAAACAGCTCTAGGTTACTGATCAAAAAAGCTAAGCCCAAAAAAATCAAAAGAGAAGGTCTTAGAGGTCTGGAAGGATGGCTTAGTGGTTAAGAGCTTGTGCTGCTTTTGTAGAGGACCAGAGCTCAGTTCCCAGCGCCCATATTGGATGGGTCCAGCTCCAGGAGGAAATCCAAGATCGGCTTCTGGACTCTGCAGTTACCCATCCTCACTTGTACATGCCCTCCCACCTCTAGATAAAGATTAAAAAAAAAAGAAAGAAAAAGAAAAAAAAAATACAGGCTTCAGAGCCAAGCATTATTCCTCATTTGTGAAACCCAAGAGGCAAAAGCAGGATGATTATACTGAGATCTAAACCAGTCTTGATTAATGAGTTCTTGGGCAACCTGAGTGAGACAGAGGGTAAGACCCTACTCAGAACCCCTGGGGAGGGAGGGCAGTACACTTTTAGGGCAGAAGTCTTTAACTGTGAAGACCCTGTGACTTAAGAGCCTACTGTATCAGAATTTGTGAATTCTTGTTCTTGCAGACGAACATGTGAAATTGAGAATATAATGTCAAAGATCCTTTCACCAGGGAAAGAAGGGCAACAGATAAATGCAAAATCTAACTAGAAATAATAATATTCCTGTTTTATATTTATGTCATTCCAAAGTATTTCACCCCATGTTGTTATTCCTATTAAAAGTAAAAATATGGCTACTAGCGTTTCAGTAATCCCATCCTAGTATACAGATATCTTTATCCTACAGCTCTCTTCACTGTTCCATACAGTTATAACTACTCACAATCTGTTTCTGTGCTGATCTGTTCATGAGTTTTTAGGATTTACACTTTCATGGTATAGATAAATGGATTTTTGATAATTAAATATTATTTTTAAGCTAGTATACAAATCCACAACCAAATAAATTCATTTTATGTTTCTTTGTTGTAGGCTCTAAAAAAATGTTACCCTCCTGTTTCTAGTAGACAGAAACTACCTTCCAGCTGGTAACGGATGTCGACATTTGGTTCTTTGGAATGGGTGTGTTTTCCTGGTCTGGATGTCAGATGCTGCCCATGTGCTTTGTTAGTGTAAAGAGCAGAATAAGAGTCGCCATTATGGATAATTAATTTAAAAGAAAAAAATGTGTGGCCTGGAAGCCAGGTCTGAGGGTGAGTGTAATGTCAAGATAAATGGTCAAGATAAATGCCCAAAGGAACAGTATGCCCTCAATTGTAATTGGCTGAGAGGTAACCATGGCCCAAGCTGTCTATATGTGACCTATAAAAATTTCTGCCTCAATTCTGATTGGTTGATATTAGTTTAAAAACCTATGGCCTGGCCCACGAAAGTTTGCTCGTTCCCTTGAGCCCCACAGAGATGCCTTCGTGTGAGAGGTGTTAAGACAAGCCACCACCCAGGCTATCCGCAGGTGACCTAGAAAGCCCTAATTTCCCGGATGGGATTCCCGCTGGTCTGCACAGAAGGGAGTTTTTCTTCCCTCCACTTTTATGTAGGTTCTGGGGATTGAACTGAGGTCACTGGGTTTATGCAAGTGTCTTTACCTACTGAGCCATCTTGTCAGGTCAAGAACAAATTTTTATATTAAACTCTAGCTTACTTCTTTGTAGACATGTTTCTCTATCTACCAAGACTTGGAGACCCGCTGGGCTGCATCTCTCTCAGGCTGTCCATGATGAGTTATGAACAGACAATGACACTGGGATCAGAAATTTCTGTCTCTGTGCTGGCGTCTTCCAGAGTCAGCTGATAAGCATCTGTCATTCCAGTTCTCTTTTCTTGTCCTTCAAGGGAACCTGCACCCGTGTGGCATTTTCTCATATGGACACACACACACACACACACACACACACACACACACACACACACATGTTTGGTTGTTGTTTGTCTTAAATAGGGCTTCAGGAGTTGTTCCATCCAAGAGATGAATCTCTGAGCTCCACCCTGCCCCTGGAGGACTGAGAAGGTGTCTTTCTTCCCCAACTGATACAAAGTATAGCTGGATCCAAGCAGCCTTCTCCCTCTGTCTGTGTTTATATTTCAGAACTTCTCTGGGTTAGAGGAGGTAATTAACTGTTTTGGTTTAAAAGCCCTCCTGCTGGGTCACAGTCTGTGTGGGAGAATCAAAGTAAACCAGCAAAAGGGAGCACTATCATCAAAGGACTCTGCACATACCTTTCTTCACTATGACAAGGGAAACCCACATGCCATTCGCCCCAGGTGCCACAGATCACCTGTTCTGGGCAGGGTCCTTGCGCTTTCATTCTTTTGAATGGTAAATCAAGAGTGATGGATCCATAATTTAATGAGGCAGGCTTACTGAGGGTCCAAACATGCTGGAGATAACAGGTGCATCACCTGGGCCCTGCCTGAACAGTTGTAAATGATGCTACCAACATATTCTGTCAGGTTAACTTCCTATAGCTACATTGTGGAAAAGGGATCAAAAGCTTCCTCTTCAAGTGAACATCAAGAACCAGTTGTTGGGGCTGGACACCTCGCTCATTTAGTAGAAGTGTTTGCCTAGCATGCTTGAGGACCTGGATTTGATCTCAAGTCATACAAACTAGGTGTGATGAGGCTCACTGGTAATAGCAACTGTCAGGAGGCAGAGACGAGAGAGGGGGCAGATCAAGAATTTCAAGGTCATCCTCAGCTACACAGCAATTTTCTTGCCAATTTGAGTTACTTTTTGTTTTAATTTTTTTTAATGTGGGGTTGGGGGTGGGGAGCAAAACTGAGCAGTGATGACACATGCTTTTAGTCTCAGCACTTGGGAAGCAGAGGCAGGTGGATCTCAGAGTTCAAGGCCAGCTTGGTCTACAGAGTGTTCCAGCACAGCCAGAGCTACACAGAGAAACCTTGTCTCAGAAAAACAAAGCAAATTTTAAAAAGCTATTTACTATATTGTGTGAATGTGCGTGATGGCTGGCACATAGTCCATAGCATGTATGAGGGAGTTTTTCTTCCCTCCACCTTTAGGTAGGTTCTGGAGATTGAATTGAGGTCACTGGGTTTGTGCAAGTGTAAAGAGCATTCTTGTGAGGTCCGGCTGGACCCAGCATAGGCTAGATGACCTAGCAAAAGGCCAGAGGGACAGAACCTAACTATTAGATAAAGAGTGAAACCAGATGTGTGGTGTGTGACGAGTGCCATAGATAGATAGGGAAGCCCCAGGGCGTTCCCTGGTTGGAAGTGAGCTTAAAAACCTCAGAGAAACTCCACTTGCGAGTCCATCATGACTAGCCCCCCCGACTCCACGATAGTCTGGACTCTGATGAGACCTAAATGATCATCCAATACCCCACCGCACTGGGTATTGCCAGCGGAGCAAGACTCGCTGAGGCTGCAGCCAAGGCCGAAAGAGGTGACAGAGAAGTCCGAGCCTGAACCTGAGCCAAGAACAGGTTGTATTTATGAGTGACTGAATGATGTGGATAGTAGCAGCCATAGCTTTAGTGTGTGCCTCCCTAGTTTGGTTTTGCATGTGTGCTGTGACTCTATTATATGACACTGTGACTTTTTTATATAAACTTATAATATCATATATGAACTATATGATATTGAAAGTAAAGCATTTGAAAGACCAGATCTTGACTCTTGCCTGTCTGTCATAATTCCCGAGGCACCTCCTGTCAGAATCAACTGTCAGTCTTGGATATAAGTGCTCGAGAGCAAGTGTCTTTACATACTGAGCCATCTTGTAAGGCCAAGAACAAATTTTTATATTAAATTCTAGCTTACTACTTTGTAGACATGTTTCTCTATTCATCACCAAGACTTGGAGACCCACTGGGCCGCATCTCTTCCAGGCTGTCCATGATGAGTTATGAACAGACAATGACACTGGGATCAGAAATTCCTGTCTTTGTGCTGGTGTCTTCCAGAGCCAGCTGATAAGCATCTGTCATTCCAGTTCTTTTTTTCTTGTCCTTCAAGTTAACCTGCACCCATGTGACGTTTTCTCACATGGACACACACACACACACACATTTACATTTGGTTGTTGTTTGTTTGTCTTAAATAGGACTGCAGGAGTTGTTCCATCCAAGAGATGAATCTCTGAACTCCCCCCTCTCCCCAGAGGACTGAGAAGTGTCTCTCTTCCCCAACTGGTACAAAGTAAGTACAGCTGGAGCCAAGCTGCCTTCTCCGTCTCTGTGTATTTACATTTCAAGACTTCTCTGGGTTAGAGAAGATACTTAACTGTTTTGGCTTAAAAGCCCTCCTGCTGGGTCGCAGTCTGCCTGGGAGAATCAAAGTAAACCAGCAAAACAAAGAACTATCATCAAAGACAAATTGGTTCTTCAATTGTACATCTTCCAAGATGATTTCTGATTTTATCTTCCATCTGCTTTAGCAGCTGGCTGAAGAAAGAAGTCTTTGAACATCAAGTTACATGATAATGTTGTGTTCTAATGCATAAAGAACTAGGCTTTTTAAGACAAAAGACTGTTCGTTGCCATTTCTCATTCTCATGATTTACCTAATGATTAGCTTTGTCTGTACACATTATGGATTACTAGGTTCCTGTCTGGAGTATGGTATGAAGTATACTTCATATACTGTGAAAATTTAGTTCTTACTAGCCCATATCCCCATGAAATTTTATGACATCTTTTTCTTATAAGCAAAGACAATAAAATTCAGGATTAGTTTAAATAGAAATGTAATACATTAAATGGATGTCTGCATTAGAGAAAAAGAGGTAATGGTAACAATTGACAATGTTTTTTCTCATGGAAACACCGACCAATGCCATCTGGGTAGATGGTCTTCAAGACAACCTTACAGAGTAAAAAGACCGAATCCCTACATTTTGTTCTGCTTTCTTGTCTCAGATGTTTCTAGTGGTTTTGTTTATTGTAAAAGAAAGGACGAACTTATTGTCCTACCTCAGACTTCTTAAAGAAAATTGAGGTTTCATTCTCATCTTCTTCCTCATTCTTCTTGCCAAGCTGATAGAAACCTCGTGTTTTCCTACCCAGTTTCTCTCTACTAAAAGCATCTTTTATCTGTTTGCTATTTTTACTTAGTACATGGAATCTCTGATCAATACCTCTTGTCCCTTTTTTCTATTGATTTGCTCACTTTTAAGTGATTTGAATGGGATCTTTGTAAACTAAAAAAAAAGTGAGGTGTCCATATGTCAAAGGTTTGTGATGGATGAAATCAGTTATTCGCATCTCTTCATCTCAACAGATGGAATTCTTAAGACTTTTTGTACAAAGAATTTCAGCCTGATTTTATTTAAAAACGAGATGCGGAGATAATAAGAGCCAAGCTATTCCCTCCTTTGGAAGGCAAGTGACTAGAAAGAGGGCAACATGATGTACCCAAGCAAAAAGTGAGTGAGCACATTTGGGAAAAAAACCAAATGTCAGAGCCTTTATCATATGTGCCACTGCAGGGACGTCCTCCTCACTGTCCACCACAGAGACATGCTCCCCACTATCCACCACAAAGATGTCCATTCCACT
>JANHMN010000022.1:33135-61663 GCA_030674055.1 Rhabdomys pumilio | reverse complement strand
ATGCTCCCCACTATCCACCACAAAGATGTCCATTCCACTGTCCTACATAGGCATGTCCTCCTCACTGTCCACCTCAGAGAAGTCCTCCCCACTGTCCACCAGATGGATGTCCTCCACACTGTCCACTACAGGGACATCCTGAACACAGTCCACCCCAGGGATGTCCTCCCCACTGTGCACCACAGAGACATGCTCCCCACTGTCCACTACAAGGATGTCCTCCCCACAGTCCACCACAGGGAGGTTCTCCCAACTGTCCACCACAGGGATGTCCTCCCAACTGTCCAGCACAGAAAAGTCCTCCACAGTGTCCACCACAGGGATGTTCTCACTGTCCACCACAGGGACATCCTCCCCACAGTCCACCACAGGGACGTCCTCCCCATCGTTCATCACAGGTACATTTTCCTCACTGTCCACCACAGAAATGTCCTCCCCACTGTCTACCACAAAGACATCCTCCCCACTGTCTACCACAAAGACGTCCTCCCCACTGTCTACCACAAAGATGTCCTCCTGAGTACCACAGAGATGTCTTCCCCACTGTTCACCACAGAGGCGTTCTCACCATTGACCACCACAGGGATGTTTTTCACACTGACCACCACAGAGATTTCCTCCCAACTGTCCACCACAGGGGCATTCTCCAAACTATCCACTACAAGTACATTCTGCCCACTGTCCACCAAACAGATGTCCTCCACACTGTCCAACACAGGGACATACTCCTGTGTACTACAGGGATGTCCTTCCCACTGTCCACCACAAGGCCATCATCCACACTGTCCGAGACAGAGATGTCCACCCACTGTCCACCACAGAAACATCCTACCCACTGGCCACCAAAGGGACATCCTTTTGTGCATCACAGGGACATCTTCCCCACTGTCAACAACAGGGACTTCCTCTCCACTGTCCACCACAGGGACTTCCTGTGCAGCACAGGGATGTCCTCCCCACTGTCCACCACAGGGACGTCATCCCCATGGTCCACCACAGGGACATCCTCCCCACTGTCCAACACAGTGAAATCCTTCCCACTGTCCACCAGAGGAAAGTCCTTCCCACTGTCCACCACAGAGACATTTTTCTCACTGTCCACAACAGAGATGTAATATGCACTGTCCACCACAGGGATGTTCTCCTCACTGTCTACCACAGAGATGTCCTATGACTGTCCAACACAGGGATCTCCTATTTACTGTCCAGCACAGGGACATCCTCCCTACTGTCCACCACAGGGACATCCTCTCCACTCTCCACCACAGAGACATCCACCTCACTGTCCACCACAGATAATTCATTCCACTGTCCAGCAGAGGAAAGTCTCTCTCACTGTCCACCACAGGGAAGTCCTCCCCACTGTCCACCACAGGGACATCCTCCTCACTGTCCACCACAGGGACATCCTCCCCATAGTCCACCACAAAGATGTCCTCCTGTGCACCACAGGAATGTCCTCCACATGTTCCACCACAGGGACGTCCTTCTCACTGTCCACCACAGAAAAGTCCTTCCACAGTCCACCACAGGGACATCCTTCACACTGTCCACCACAGGGATGTTCTCCTTACTGTCCACAACAGGGACATCCTCCTCACTGTCCACCACAGGAATGTTCTCTTATTGTCCACCACAGGAATGTCTTCCTGTGCACCACAGGAACGCCCTCCCCACTGTTCACCACAAGGATGTCCTCCCCAAACTCCACCACAGTGAAATCCTTCCCACTGTCCACCACAGGGAGGTCCTCCCCACTGTCCATAACAGGGATGTCCTCCTCACTTTCCACCATAGTGAAGATGTCCCCACTGTCCACAACAGTGATGTCCTTCCAACTGTCTACCACAGGGAGGTCCTCCCCACTATCCACCACAGGGATGTCCTCACTTTCCACCACAGGGAAGTCCTCCCCACTGTTTACCACAGTGATATCCTCCTCACTGTCCACCACAGGGAAGTATTCTCCATTGTTCACCACAGGGATGTCCTCCTCACTGTCCACCATAGGGATGTCCTTGTCACTGTCCACCAAAGAAATGTCCTCCCCAATGTCACCACAAGGAATTCCTCCCCACTGTCCACCACAGGGACATCCTATTCACTGTCAAACACAGGGACATCCTCCCAACTGTCCACCACAGGGATGTCCTCCTGTGCACCTCAGGAATGTCCTCCCAACAGTCCACCACAAGGATGTCCTCCCCACTATCCACCACAGTGAAATCCTCCCCACTGTCCACCACAAAGACGTCCTCTCCACTGTCTCCCACAGGGATGTCTTCCTCACTGTTTACCACAGAAAAATCCTCTTCATTGTCCACCAAAAGGACATCCCCCACATTGTCCACCATAGGGACACTGTCACCACTGTCCACCCCAGGACATTCTTCCTACTGTCCACCACAGGGAAGTCCTCCCCACTGTCCACCACAGAAAATTCCTCCTCACTGTCCACAACAGGGGTGTCTTTTTCACTGTCCACCACAAGGATGTCTTCCTCACTGTCCACCAGAGGAATGTCTTCCCCAAGGTCACCACAAGGAAGTCCTCCCCACTGTCAACCAAAGGGACATTCTCCACACTGTCCAACACAGGGACATCCTCCCAACTATACACCACAGGGATGTCCTCCTGTGCACCTCAGCAACGTCCTCCCAATGCTCCACCACAAGGATGTCCTCCCCACTGTCCACCACAGTGGAATTCTCCCTACAGTCCACCACAAAGACTTCCTCTTCACTGTTTCCCACAGGGATGTCCTACTCACTGTCCACCACAGAAAAGTCCTTCCCACTGTCCACCAAAGGGACATCCTCCCCATTGTCCACCACAGAAATATCATTGCCACTGTCCACAACATGGACATCTTTTCCACTGTCCAACACAGGGAATTCCTCCCCACTGTCCACAACAGGGACATCCTCCTCACTGTCCACCACAGGAAAGTCCTCCCCACTGTCCACCACAGGGATGTCCTTTTCACTGTCCACAACAGCTATGTCCTCCTGTGCACCACAGGAACATCCTCCCCACTGTCCACCACAGTGAAATTCTTCCCAATGTCAACCACACAGATATCCTCCCCACTGTCCCCCACAGGGACATCCTTCCCACTGTCCACCACAGGGACTTCCTTGACATTGTCCACCACAGAGACGTTCTCCTCACAGTCCACCACAGGAAAGTCCTCCCCACTGTCCACCACAGGGATGTCCTTTTCACTGTCCACCACAGCTATGTCCTCCTGTGCACCACAGGAACATCCTCCCCACTGTCCACCACAGGGACATCCTTCCCACTGTCCACCACAGGGACTTCCTTGACATTGTCCACCACAGGGATGTTCTCCTCACAGTCCACCACAGGGAAGTTCTCCCCACTGTCCACCACAGGGACGTCTTCCCAACTGTCCACCACAGGGGTATTCTCCCCACTGTCCACCACAGGGACATCCTCCCCACAGTCCATGACAGGGACGTCTTCCTCATTGTCCACCACTGGAAAGTCCTTCCCACTGTCCACTAAGAGATGTCCTTCCCACTGTCCACCAGAGGGACATCCTCCCCATTGTCCATCACAGGGACGTCCTCCACACTGTCCACCACAGGAACATCCTTCTCACTGTCCACCACAGGGATCTCCTCCCCACTGTCCACCACAGGATGTTCTCTTCACTGTCCACCACAGGGAAGTTCTCCCCAATGTCCACAACAGAGATGTCCTCCCCAGTGTCTACCACAGGCACGTCCTCCTCACTGTCCACCACAGAGAAGTCTTCCCCACAATCCACCACAGAAAAGTGCTCCCTACTGTCCACCACAGGGATGTCCTCTCCACTGTCACCACAGAGAATTCCTCCCCACTGTCCACCACAGGGACATCCTCCTCACTGTCCAACACAGGGACATCCTCCCCACAGTCCACAACAAAGACGGCCTCATGTGCACCACAGGAACGTTCTCTCCATGGTCCACAACAGTGAAATCTTACCCACTGTCCACCACAAAGAAGTCCTTCCCACTGTCCACTACAGGAATGTCCTCCTCACTATCAATTACAGGGAAGTCCTCCCCACTGTCCACCCCAGAGACATCCTCCCCACTGTCTATCACAGGGACATCCTTCCAACTGTCCACCAGAGGGACGTCTTCCTTATTGTCCAACACAGGGAAGTCCTCTTGTGTACCACAGGAATATCCTCCACACTGTCCATCACAGAAATGTCCTCCCCACTGTCCACCACAGGGATATTCTCCCAACTGTCCTCCACAGGGACTTCCTCTTGTGCACCATAGGGATGTCCTCCCAAATGTCCACCACAGAGAAGTCCCTACCACTGTCCACCACATTTATATCCTTTACACAATTCACCACAGTTACTTCCTCCCCACTGTCCACCAGAGGTACATCCTTCCTACTGTCCACCACAGGCACATCCACCCCACTGTGCACCACAGGGACATCATCCTGTGCACCACAGGAACATCCTACTCACTGTCCACCACAGAGATGTCCCCTGTACTGTCCACCACAGGGACATCCTTCCCACTGTCCACCAAGAAGGGACATCCTCTATGTACAACAGGGACATCCTCACCACTGTCCACCACAGGGGTGTCCTCAACACTGACTACCACAGGGACATCCTCCACACTGTCCACCACAGATATGTCCTCCACACTGTCCACTGTAGGTACATCTTTCCCACTGTCAACCACAGGGACTTCCTCCTGTGCACCACAGGGACGTCCTCCCAACTGTCCACAACAGAGAAGTTCTCATCACTGTCCACCACAGAAATGTCCTCCCCTCTGTTCACCACAGGAATATTTTCCCATGCGCCACAGGATCTCCTCCCCACTGTCCACCACAGGGACGTCTTCCCCACTGTGCACAACAGGGACATCCTCCTGTGTACCACAGGACTTTCTCCCCACTGGCCATCAAAGAGAAATTCTCCCCACTATCCACCACAGGGACGTCCTCCCAACTGACCTCCACAGAAACATCCTCCCCACTGTCCACCACAGGGAAGTCCTTTCCACAATCCACCACAGGTACGTCCTCCCTACTGTCCATCACAGGGAGGTCTTCCCCACTGTCCACCACAAGAATGTCCTCCTGTGTACCACAGGAATGACCATACCACTGTCCACCACAGGGGCATCCTCCCCACTGTCCACCACAGGGGCATCCTCCCCACTGTCCACCACAGGGGCATCTTTCCCACTGTGCACCACAGGGACATCATCCTGTGCACCACAGGGACCTTCTCCCAACAGTTCAGAACAGAGATGTCCTCCTCACTCTCCACCACAGGTACATGCTTCCCACTGTCCACCACAGAGATGTCCCCTCCACTGTCCACTACAGGGACATCCTTCCCACTGTCCACCAAGGGACGTCCTCCTGTGCACCACAGGAACATCCTCCCCACGGTCCACCACAAGGACGTCCTTGTACTATCCACCACAGTGAAATCCTCCCCACTGTCCACCACAAAGATGTCTTCCTCACTGTCCACCATAGGTATGTTGTTCTCACTGTCAACCATAGCAAAGTCCTCCCAATTGTCCACCTCAGGAATGTCTACCCTACTGTCCACCACAGGGACATCCTCCTCACTATTCAACACAGGGACGTCCTCCTCACAGTTCACCACAGGGATGTCCTCCTCATCCTCCATTACAGAGATGTCCTCCCCACTGTCCACCACAGGGAAGTCCTCCACAATGTCCATCAAAGGGATGTCCACCACTCTGTAGTCCACAGAAATGTTTTCCTCACTGTCCACCACAGGGACATCCTTCCTACTGTCCACCACAGGGATGTCCTCCTCACTGTCCATCACAGAGATGTCTGAACCACTGTCCACTACAGGGATGTACTTCCCAATGTCCACCACAAGGAAGTCTTCCCCACTGTCTACCTCAGGGACGTCCTCCTCACTGTCCACCACAGGGATGGGCTCCCCACTGTCTACAACAGAGATGTACTCCCCACTGTCCACCACTGGAAAATCCTCCCCACTGTCCACCACAGGGATGTCCTCACCACTGTCCAACACAGGGAAGTCCTCCTCACTGTTCACCAGAGGGATGTCCTCATCACTGTCCACAACAGGGATGTCCTATCCACTGTCCACCACAGGGGCATCCTCCCCACGGTCCTCCAAAGGAACATACTTCCCACAGTCCAACACAGAAATGTCCTCCCCACTGTAAAACCACAGAGATGTACTCCCCACTGTTGACCACAGGGACATCCTCTCCATTTTCTACCACATGGACATCCTCCACACTGTCCACCAAAGGGATATCCTCCCCACTGTCCACAACAGAGACATCCTCCCCACTGTCCACAACAGAAATATCCTTCCCATTGTCTGCCACAGGGACGTCCTCTCCACAGTCCACCACAGGTACGTCCTTCCCACTGTCCACCACAGAGACATCCTCCCCACTGTTCACCATAGGACGTCCTCCTCTCTGTCTACCACAGAGATGTCTTCCACACTGTCCACCACAAGGATGTCCTCCTCACAGTATTCCTCTCTGTTTACCACAGGGACGTCCTCCCCCTGTCCACCACAGGGGTGTCTGTGACATCCTTGCTCTGTCCACCACAGGGAAATCCTCCCCACTGTCCACCACAGGTACGTCCTTTTTACTATCTACCATAGAAATGTCCTCTCCACTGTCTACGACAGAGACGTCCTCTCCACTCTCCACCACAGAGACATCCTTCTGTTCACCACAGTGACATCCTTCCCACTGTCCACCACAGGGACGTCTTCCCCACTGTCCACCACAGGGACATCCTTCTATGTTCCACAGATACTTCCTCACCACTGTCTACCACAGGGGAGTCCTCAATACTATAAAAAAAGAGATTCCTACCCACTGTCCACCACAGGGATGTCCTCCTCACTATCTACCACAGGTACGTTCTTCCCACTGTCCACCAGAGAGATATACTTTCCACTGTCCACCACAAGGATGACCTCCCTACTGTCCACTACTGTGAAATCCTCTCTACTGTTCTCTACAGGGATGTCCTCTGAAATGTTCACCACAGGGATGGCATCCCCACTGTCCACCAAAGGGATGTCCTCCCCATTGTCCACCACAGGGATGTTCTCCTCACTGTCCTCCACAGGGAAGACCTCCCCACTGTCCACTAAAGGGACTTCCTCCCCACTTTCCAGCACAGGGACATTCGCCTCAGTGTCCACCACAGTTATATCCTCCTTACTGTCCACCCCAGGGACGAACCCCTATGCACCACAGGAACGTCCTCAGCACTGTCTACCACAGTGACATTCTCTCCACTCTCCACCACAGGGACATCCTCCACACTGTCCACCACAGAGATGTCCTCCTCACTGTCCACCACAGGGATGTCCTGCCAACTGTCTACCACAGGGGCATACTTCCCATTTACCAACACATCTTCGTCCTCCACAATGTCTGCCACAGAGTTGTCCTCCTCACTGTTCACCACAGGGACATCCTCCCCACTGTCCACCACAGGGACATACTCCAATGCACCATAGGGACGTCCTCCCCACTATCCACCACAGGGACATCCTCCCCACTGCCCAACAAGAGATGTCCTCCCCACTGTCCACCACAGGAATGTCCTTCCCATTGTCCACCACAGAGACATTCTTTCCACAGTCCACTACAGGGAAGTCCTCCCCACAGTCCACCACAGGGACGTCCTTTTCACTGTCTAACATAGGGAAAACCTCCCAACTGTCCACCACAGGGATGTCCTCCTGTGCACCACAGTTAAATCCTGTTCACCACAGGGACATCCTACCTACTGTCCACCACAGGCATGTTCTGTGCACCACAAAAAAGTCCTCCCCATGGTCCATCAGTAGGACATCCTCTCCACTGTCCACCACAGTGAAGTCCTCACCACTGTTCACCACAGGAACATCCTCCGCACTGTCAACCACAGTGAAATCCTCCCAGGTCACCACCACAGGGACGTCCTCCCCCCTGTCCACCACAGGGGTGTCCTTTCCACTGACCATAACAGGGACATCCTCAACACTGTCCAAGACAGAGATGTCTTCCCCACTGTCCACAAAAGGGACATCCTCACCACAGTCCACCACAGTGACGTCCTCTTCACTGATCATCACAGGAATGTCTTTTTCAATGTCTACCACACGGATGTCCTCCCTACTGTCCATCATAGGGATGTCCTTCCCACTGTCCACCACAGGGACATCCTCCTCACTGTCCACCACAGGACATCCTCTCCACTGTCCACCACAGGTACTTCCTCCTGTGCACCATATGGACAAGACAGAGATGTCCTCCCCACTGTCCACAAAAGGAACATCCTTACCACTGTCCACCACAGGGAAGTCCTCCAAACTGTCCACCACAGAGACATCCTCCCCACTGTTCACAACAGGGATGTCCTCCCCACTGTCCACCACAAGGATGCTGTCCTCACTGTCCACCATAGGGAAGTCTTCCCCACTGCCCATCACAAAGACGTCCTTCTCTGTATCCACCACTGACATGTCCTCTGCACTCTCCACCACAGAGACATCCTTTCCAATGTTCACCACAGAGACATCCTGTCCATGTTCCTCCACAGCCACATCCTCACCACTGTCCAACACAGAGAGGTTCTCCCCACTGTCCACCACTAGGATGTTCTCTCCATTGTCCACCACAGGGACATCTTAATCACTGTCCACCAAAAGGATGTCCTCCTCACTATCCACCACTGGGACATCCTCCCGACTGTACATCAAAGGGACATCCTCCTTATGGTCCTCCACAGGGACGTCCTCCTCACTATTTGCCACAGAGAAGTCCTTCCAATGGTCCACCACATATATGTCCCCCCACTGTCCACCACAGTAATGTCTTCCCCACTGTAAACCACAGGGACATCCTCCCTATAGTCCACCACAGGAATATCCTCCATACTGTCCACCACTGGGACCTCCTCCTCACAGTCCACCACAGGGATGTTCTCCCCACTGTCTGCCATAGAGACATGCTCCCCACTGTCCACAAAAGAAACATCCTCCCCACTGACCACTACAAGGACGTCCTCCACACTGTCCAAGACAGAGATGTCCTCCCCACTGTCTACCACAGGGACATACTACACAGTGTCCAACATAGGGACATCCTCCTGTGCACCACAGGGACGTCCTACCCACTGTCTATCACAGGGGCGTCCTCCCCACTTTCCAAAACAGACGTATATGCACTGTCCACCACAGAGACATTCTCCCCACTGTCCACCACAGGGACGTCGTCTCCACTGTCCACCACAAGTACTTCCTCCTGTGCATCATAAAGTCATCCTCCCAATTGTCCACCACAGAAAAGTCCTCCCCACTGATCACCACAGGGACATCCTTCCCAGGGTTCACCACAGGTATGTCCTCCCCACTGTCCACCACAAAGATGTCCTCCACACTGTCCACCACAGGGATGTAATCCTGTGTACCACAGGGACATCCTCCCCACTGTTTACTACAGGGGTGTCATTCACACTGACCACCACAAGGACATCCTCCACACTGTCCATGACAGAGATGTCCTCCCCACTGTCTAACACAGGGAAATACTCACCCCTGTCCAACACAGGGATGTCCTCTTGTGCACCACAGATATGTCCTCCCTACTGTCCATCACAGGGACATTGTCCTGTGCAACACAGGGACGTCCTTTCAACTTTCCACCACAGGGACCTCCTCCTCACTGTCCACCACAGGGATATTTTTTCAATGGTTTACCATAGACATGTCCTCCCCACTCTCCACAACAGGGACATCCTCCCCACTGTCAACCACAGTCACGTCCTACTCCCTGTCCACCACAGAGATGTCTTACCCACTGTCCACCACAAAGAATTCCTGTCCATTGTCCAGCAGAGGGACATCCTCCACACTGTTCACCATAGGAACATCCTCCCCACTGTCCACCACAGTGACGTCCTATTCCTTGTCCACCACAGAGATGTCTTACCCACTGCTTACCACAGTGACATCCTCCCCACTGTCCACCACAGGGAATTTCTGCCCATTGTCCAGTACAGGGTCATCCTCCACACTGTCCACCACAGTGACATCCTTTTAGCTGCCCACCACTGGGACGTCCTTCCCACTGTCCATGACAGGGAAGTCCTCCCCACTGTCCACCACAGTGACATCCTTCCTACCGTTCACCAGAGTGATGTCCTGTTGCAACCGGCTCCGCTCTACCTGGCTTGAGACAAAAGACTTAACAAAAATGTTGCTGCTTGCTCCGGTCTTCGGGCCAGCGTCTAGAGGGAAAGAGAGTGGGGATAAGAGAAAGAGACGCTAGGAATGGAGACAAGACAGAGGTTCTGATCCAGTCTCGAGTCTAGTCTTGAGTCTTTTATTGAAAGGAAATCTGGTGTTACAACAAAAGAAGTGGGTGAGATAGTAAAAAGCATTGCAAAGGCCATTATTCTTACTGTTTCACTTGGTAGAAATAAAGGGCATGAAGAGTACAGAAGGCAGGAATGATTTAGCCAGGACAAATCTTTAGATGTGAATCTGAGAACTCAGGAAGCAAGGAAGTATGGGGCTAGAAGTTAGAATCCTAGTCTGAAAAACACCATCAAAGTGTACAGAAGCAGGTTAAAGACTGACACCATCAGGCACAGAGAAGACAGGAAAGAAATAAATTCTTTAAAGACAAAATTGGAAGAATATGACAATTGTTTTGTTATAGAAAACAAGAAATGGAAAGGCATAAAAAATGAAATTTCAATGTCAAAAGGATGGACCATACAAGGCATTGTCTAACTTTCTTTGCTAGCTCCCAACACAGTGATATAAAGAAGCTAGCTGTTTTCCTAAGTGCTATGGCCTAACCAATAACCAGCTAGAATCCTCATACGTTTACTCATATTTAGCATAAATAAAATTTACTGTCAATTATGGAAAAAAAAGAAAGGAAATCTGGGGTATTTATACACCTTTGCCACACCCCTTGTAGGGGCGTGGATATGACGTAAGCCTTGGAGGCGTGGCTAGCATGTGGATAGCTCCTTTCTAGCCGCTTTCTTCTAAAAGTCGGCTCCCAACAGGTTCCCCGTTTTAATTATTTTTTCAAAAGGGAAGGCTAGGAAAACTTACAGAAACTGTGCCTGTCTTAGGTTGGAACAAAGGACCCCAGCCTCCCTTTCCTGTCCTTGGATACTCAACAGCCATTGGTTGAGCTCCTGTCTTAGGATGGTGAGGCCTCCCTTCTTTTAGGGGCAAGGGTCTCGATATGTTCTCTTACCTGTCATTGACTATCTGGTTTAGCATGTAAGTTAGGGGTTAATCCTCGTTAGTCTTGATGACAGAGGTTTCAGAGTCCCCTACTTCCAGCTTGTAATAATGGACCTGTATGGGTTTCATTTGAATAGCATCTATCTGTTGCTGTACAAAAGCCATCAGTCTGTTGAACAGCATAAACTTGAGAGACAAGAGACTTAATGCCTAAATAGTCGGTATAATAGCAACACTCTTTTTAAAGGGCAACACACAGAAATACAGAACTGATCATAGCTTTGATCTTAACAAAACAAGTAAGGAAATTCCCTGTCCCTGCTCAATCAACCTCAAACCCAAAAACCAACTATAATAACTGTGGTAGTGGGTTTAAACAATGTACCCCACAAAATTATAGGTCAGGAAATCAAGAGTCCAATAGAGCCACCCTGGAGATTCAGGTGGTGATGTCTCCTTCAGCATTGAGAACTTCCAAAGTCAGGTTTGCTTGTTGATCTGTTCCAGTTTGAAGGCAATTGGGAAGCATCTTCATGTTTCCTTCATATTTCCTGAAAAGAAAAAAATACACTTCTCAGGGGGTTTCTCCTCCCTGGATTTGTTATTTTTGTCTATTTGTTTAATTAGTCTTTCTGGTAGCATGCATGGAAACATGCAGCATCTGTAGTTTGGGAATATATGCAAACAGAACCTCTTCCCCAGATAAGCACTGGTTCGGGCCCATTCCAGGTTCCAGTTAATGGGTCTTTCCAGAGGATTGTTGCAAAATTCTTTTTGGTATCAGGATGCCAGAATCTATCTGCAGAAGATTTTCCCTCAGAATCTAAAGTTAAAAAATTTAAAATAAAGAGTGTATGATGAAGGATATTTCTGGGCGATCCCTTGGTAGGATACCATTCCCCTTTTTTAATTTTTTCAAATTGACATTTAATCATTTTATGTGCCCTTTCTACCATACCTTGGCCCTGTGGATTATATGGAATACCTGTTTTATGTAGTATTCCCAATTTTTCACAGAATTGGTGGAAACTGAAGCTTGTGTAATCTGGGCCATTGTCAGTTTTTATCTGTTTAGACACACCCAATACAGCGATTGTAGCAAGCATATGAGTGATTACATGCTTGCTTGCTTCTCCAGTTTGTAATGTCGCATAAATGAAATTGCTGTATGTATCTACACATACATGTATATATTTTTGCTTGCTAAATTCATTATAATGAGTAACATCCATTTGCCAGAGACTGTTTGGTATCATTTCCTTTGGATTTACACCCAAATGAGGAACTAATAAAAGTTTAACACATGATTGACATTGTTTGACAATTTGTCTAGCTTGTTCTCTGGTAATTTTAAACATAACTTTTAAAGTTTTAGAATAAAGGTGATGTAACTCATGAGCCTTAATGGCCTGATCCAAATTAGATTGCAAATCTGATAAGGTCACTGGAGCTACACAAGTAGCTAGATATGCCTTGGTGTTTCCTTCAGAGAGAGGACCTGGTAGCCCAGAGTGGGCTCTCAGGTGTCCTATAAAGAATTTACACTTTCTCCTCAAAATTAATTGTTGGCACTGTAAAAACAAATTGGCTGCTTCTGAGGAATGTTTTATTTGTGCAGCAGTTTCTAACAAAGGGATAAACTGAGCTATATATGAGCTATCTGTAAATATTAATGGTTTGATTTGGAAATGCTTGAAACACAACAATAACAGCATGTAATTCAACCAATTGAGCTGACACAGATGATGTAGCAAAGGAGATTACTTGATCTTTAAAGGCATAAGCAGCTGTTCCTGATGAGGAACCATCAGTGAAAACTAGCAATGCTTCCTTGATAGGTGCATGTGCAGTATGAGTTGAAAAAACAAATGCATGGCGATTACAAAACTGAACCAATTTATCTGGTGGATAATGATTATCTATCTGACCAGCAAATGAGGCACATGCAATGGCCAAACTTCAGAACTCTGCATAAGCCAATCAACCTGATGCCTTGTATAGGGTTGTACTATAACATCAGGATCTTTTCCAAAATATTTTTGACTGTTATCTCTGCCTAACATAATCATATCTGCTACAGCTGCATAGTATGGATTAAGAACCTTCTTGGGGGATGAGGGAAGATGAACCCATAATATGGGTGCAGTTTGCCAAAAAACTGCAGTAGGAGTTAATTTAGTGTCAAAAATAATAAAATATAAAGGCTTAGAATAATTAATGTGAGTTACAAATTGGGATGAAATAGCACTCTCTACCTTCTGTAAGGCTTTTCTACCCTCCTCTGTTAGAGCCCTGTCAGACTTAAGGTCAGGATCTCCCTTGAGAATATCAAATAGGGGCTTCAATTCTCCAGTCGTGAGTTTCAAATATGGTCATAGCCAATTAATGTCTCCCAGTAGTTTTTGAAAATCATTAAGTGTCTTAAGGTAATCAGTCCTCAGAGTGGCCTTACTATTAATAATATGTGGATCACTAATCTAAAATCCTAAGTAAGTATATGGATCTTGTAATTGTACCTTTTCTGGTGCTATTTGTAACCCTGCAGTCTGTAAAGCTGTTCTAAGATCATCAAAGCACTGGAGTACCTGTTTTCCATCCTTTCCAGCTATCAAAATATCATCCATGAAATGAATCATGTAGATTTGCTTCCACAAGTTCTAACACCCTCTATGGCAGAAGCCACAAACTTTTGTCACAAGGTAGGACTGTTAGCCATACCCTGAGGCAAAACCTTCCATTGATTTCTTTTCATAGGTTCTCTAAAGTTTATAGAGGGAACACTGAAAGCAAAGCGCTTTCTATCATTAGGATGCAAGGGGATAGTAAAAAAAAACAGTCTTTTAAATCTATAACTATTTTATAATAACCTAAAGGTATGGCCACTGGTGTGGGCAGCCCAGGTTGTAAGGCTCCCATCCTACTCATGGTAGCGTTAAGAGCCCTCAAGTCTTGCAACAATCTCCACTTTCCTGACTTTTTCCTAATGACAAATATTGGGGCATTCCAGGGAGAGTTACTCTCTTCTAAATGCCCTGCCTGTAATTGCTCCTGCACTAGCAACTGGGCAGCTTGTAATTTTTCGGTGGTTAGGGACCACTGATCCACCCAGACGGGCGAGTCCCCCTTCCAGGTGATGAGATCCGCACAATGCCCTAGGGGTGCAGCTGAATCAGTAGCCCCCATCAAAAATACCCCAAGCCTCTTCTTTCATTGTTACCATAAACCTCAATAGGATGAGTAATTCCATCTTCACTTTTTCCTAATCCTTTCCCTGCAGAAAATCCAGAGTTTATCATTTGAGCTGTAATTACTTCAGTAGGGCTGCACATAATTAATCCCAACTGGGATAACAGATCTCGGCCCCAGAGATTAATTGGAAGGCCTGGGATGACATAGGGTTGTATATTCCCTGTATGCCCTTTATCTTTCCACGTCAGCACCTTAGAGCTTTGCTGTTGATTTTGACTTCAGCCAATACCCCTTAAGTTGGTTAAGGTTGGGGTCAGAGGCCAGGTGGCAGGCCAATCGCTTTGTTTTAGGATAGTCACATCAGCTCCTGTATCAACCAAGACTTGGAATGCCTTTCCATCAAGCCAAATTGTCATCATAGGTTTTTGTTTAACTGTGGGCTGTACCCAGTATGCATCAGAGGAACCAAAGCCTTGATCCCCTCTTTTAGGATACTTATACTTGTGATTAGTAGGGTACAATGGAAGTAACAATAGTTGAGCTATCCTCTTTCCTGTAGGAATGGTGACTATATTCTGAATTGCCTGTGCCATTACCTTAATCTCACCCTGATAATCATTATCTATAACTCCAGGAATAATTTGTAGTCCCTGCATAGTAGTACTGCTTCTTCCCACTATCAGGCCAAACACATTTGGATAGAGCAGTCCAAACACTCCAGTGGGTAAGGCCTGAGGTCCCATTTCTGAGGTTAATACTGTGTGGGTGGCAGAACTGAGGTCCAGTCCTGTGCTTCCTGGTGTTGCTCAACTAAGTTCAGAAAGGGATTGGTGTTTTCTGGTATGACACTGACTGCTATATAAGCCTGTTTTGGCTTGTGCTGGTTCGGGGCCTGGAGCTGGCCTCTGTTCCCATTTCCCTGATTATGGGAAAGGGTGTTTCCTTGTGCATCTCTTTTGGACCTACATTAGCCCAATGCCTTCCACATTTGCAACATGGGCAGAGCCCAGGCTGTTTGCTGGGCTGTCTCTGGGTTAACTCATTTTCTGCCTTGCAATCTCTTGCAAAGTGTCTAGGCTTGCCACATTTAAAACATGCCTTTCTGTCTCTATTTGCCAAAAAATCTCTTACTGATTGTCCTTGCATGGCAGCAGCCATTGCTAAGCCCTGTTGGTAGGAGGGACCTATGTCAGAACAGAGTCTGATATACTCAGTAAGGTCTGTCTTTTTCCTGTAGTGTTTAATGGCTGCTTGACAGGCAGAATTGGCATTTTCATATGCAAGTTGTTTCACATAATCTACACCTGCCTCTGCATTACCAAAAATCCTCCCTGCTGTTGTCATTAATCAATGAACAAAGTCAGAAAATTGTTCATCAGGCCCTTGCCTGACTGTTGTTAAAGATGTACCAGGGTCTCCCTTTACTGGGAGTTTATGCCAAGCCTTCATGGCTGCATTTTTAATTTGAGCATATAAACCTGGGTCATATTGCTCCTGGTTATCACTAGAAGCAAATTGCCCTTCTCCTACTAAGGCATCAAAGGACCAACCATTGCCTGCCTGAATGTTTCTACTAGCTGTCTCTTTACAATTCTCATGATATTCTGATTTCCAAATAAGATAGTCTCCACCACTAAGAACTGCTCTCACTAATGTATTCCAATCACTAGGAGTCAGCCACTCATCTGCCAGACTGTAAAATTGCAAGAGTAAAGGGAGCAGTGGCACCTTATTGAGGTACAGCATTTTTTTATTCTTTAATAATTTGAAAATTAAACCCTGTGTGATGTCTCCAAGCAACCCCTTGAGCATCTCTGGTCTCTGATATAGGGAAAGCTTCAGCATCTCCCTTCTCTGACTGATCTGTAGCTGGACTAAAACTAGAGGATAGGGACTGCTTTTCGACACCGGGTTGAGGATTTTCATCTGGGGGGATTTTCGCAGTTGACCTCTTGAGACCTCTTCCCTGTCCTTAATTTTTGTAGCTGATTAATTAAGTCATGATACTCTTTTTCCAACTCTATTAGTTGTTTAAGAATAGAAATTTTATCCTGTAACTCCTTTCTGGGATCTATAACAATGGGAGTCTCTGGAAGTGGAGGTGCCCTGGGAGAGGGCCTTTCAGAGTCATAATATTTAACTGCCTCTTCCTCTAAGCCTTGTTGCCAAGTCATAAGCTTCTCTTTATGTTGTAATTGTAATATTGCAGCATCTGCCTTTTTTTGATTTGCTAACTTTAGTAAATTATCTTCTAGACTTTGTTTCCAAATTTTATCTCTATCTCCTTGCTGTTGCTTATTTTGACCAGTAAAATCCTGTACCTTTAGTTCTAGTGTTACTTGTAATCTCTTTTTCAAGGCAAGGAATTTTTTATCTAGGGCCTTGTCTTCTGAGAAAACATAGTAAACCAAGAGAATAAATATTGCCATACTTATAAATGATAAGGTGTCTATGTTCCCTAAGTTGATTCCTATCAAACCATTTGAAATATCATCATATAAAGTCCAAAAGATATCCATTGTTTTGGTCATTTCAGTTCACTGTTTCTGCTTGAAAAGCGACCTCACAGGCAGTTTTGTTCTCTCCTTGCAGTTTTTAGAGGACACTGAAACTTTGTAATGTCTTTGTAGGCCCTCAAACACACTCAGCTTTCAATACACGCTGGTGGTGCAGCCTACAAGGCTGCCGAGCTGGGTGCAATGAACTTTTATCTCAGGTTAGTTAAGTCCTAAGTGAACTACTCTATTCCCCAGCTATGAGATTCCTTACAACCTGCGATTTTCTAAGTCATGATCTCCTCCTCCTTCTTGTCCTTCCACCAACTGCTCCAACGGCTCCACGTCCTACATCAACTCTCTGGGTCTCTGTTCCCTCTGACTCTTGTTGAGTGCCAAAAATGTTGCAACCGGCTCACCTCTACCTGGCTTGAGACAAAAGACTTAACAAAAAATGTTACTCCTTGCTCCAGTCTTTGGGTCAGGGTCTAGAGGGAAAAAGAAATGGGGATAAGGGAAAGAGACGCTAGGACTGGAGACAAGACAGAGGTTCTGATCCAGTCTCAAGTCTAGTCTTGAGTCTTTTATTGAAGGGAAATCTGGGGTATTTATACACTTTTGCCAAGCCCCTTGTAGGGGTGTGGATATGACGTAAGCCTTGGAGGCATGGCTAGCATGTAGATAGCTGCTTTCTAGCCACTTTCTGCTAAAAGTTGGCTCCCAACAATGTCCTACTTACTGTCCACCACAGGGACGTTCTCCTGTGCACCACAGCAACGTCTTCCCCACTTACCCCACAGATGTCCTACCCATTGTCCACCACTAGGACCTCCTCAACAATGTCCACCACAGGTATGTCCTCCCCACTGTCCACTACAGAAACGTCCTCTCCACTGTTCATCACAAAGATGTCCTCGCCACTGTCCACCAAAAAGACATCCTCCTGTATATCACAGAGACGTGCTCTCCACTGTCTACCACAGAGGCGTCCTCCCCATTGACCACCACAAGGACGTCCTTCAAACTGTCCACCACAGAGATATTCTCTCCACTGTCCAGCACAGGGACATCCTCCCAACTACCCACCACAAAGAATTCCTTCCCATTGTCCAGCACAGGGACATCCTCCACACTGTCCACCAGAGGAATGTCCTCCCCTCTTTCCACCACAGAGATGTCCTACACACTGACCACCACAAGGAGTCCTCTATACAGTCCAAGACAGAGATTTTCTCCTCATTATCGATCACAGATATATACTTCTCACTGTCCACCACAGGAACGTCATCCCCATTGTCCACCACGGTGTCGTCCTCCTGTGAACCACAGGGACGTCCTCCCCACTGTTCATCACAAAGATGTCCTTCCCACTGTCCACCACAGGGATGTCCTCCCCACTGTCTACCACAGAAATGGCCTTCCCTACTGTCCAGCACACTGAGGTTTTCTACACTGTCTACCACAGGGACGTCCTCCTGTGTACCAAAGAAACGTTCTACTCATTGTCCAAAACAGGGACTTCATTCCCACTGTCCAGCACAGGGAAGTCCTTCCCACTGTCTCCCATGGGAACGTCCTTCCCACTGTACACCAAAGGGACATCCTCCTTATGGTCCTCCACAGGGACGTCCTCCTCACTATTTGCCACAGAGAAGTCCTTCCCACTGTCCACCACAGATATGTCCTCCCCACTGTCCACCACAGAAATGTCCTCCCCACTGTAAACCACAGGGGCATCCTCCCCACTGTCCACCACAGGAACATCCTCCCACTGTCCACCACTGGGATCTCCTCTTCACTGTCCACAACAGGGATGTCCTTCCCATTGTCTATCACAGAGACATGCTCCCCACTGTTCACCACAAAGAAGTCCTTTCCACTGTCCACCACAGGGAAATCCTCCTCACTGTCCACCACAGGGATGTCCTACTCCCTGTCCATAACAGAGATGTCTTACCCACTGTCCACCATAGGAAAATACTCTCCACTTTCCACAACAGGGATGTCCTCCACACTGTCTACCACAGAGATGTTTTCCCACTCTGCAACACAGGGACATCCTCCCCAGTATCCATCACATGTACATCCTTTCGAAGGTTTATCATAGACACGTCCTCCCCACTGTGCAGCACAGGGACATTATTCCCACTGTCAATCACATTGAAGTCCTCCCCACTGTCTATCACAGGGAAGTCCTCCCCATTGTCTAACACAGGGAAGTCCTCCACACTGTCCACCAAAGGGACGTCCTTTTCACTATTCCCAAAAGGGATGTCCTCCCCACTGTCGACCACAGGGATGTTCTCCCTACTGTCCAAAACAATGAAGTCCTCCCCACTGTCCACCACAGAGATGTCCTCCTCACGGTCCACCACAGAAATTTCCTCTGCACTGTCCACCACAGGAATGTACTCTTTACTATACACCACAGGGACGTCCTCCTGTGCACCACAGGAATGTCCTCCCAACAGTCCACCACAAGGAAGTCCTCCCCATTGTCCACTACAGTGAAATCCACCCAACTGTCCACAACAGGGACGTCTTCCCCACTGTCCACCACAGTGAGGTCCTACTCAATGTTCACCACAGGGAATTCTTCGCCACTGTCCACCACACAAACGTCCTTAAAACTGTCCACCATAGGACATCCTCCCCACTGTCCACAACAGTGACTTCCTTCCCACCATTCACCAGAGTGACGTCTTACTGATTGTCCACCACAGTAACGCCCTCCTGTTCACCACAGCAATGTCTTCCCCACTGACCCGACAGATGTCCTCCCCATTGTCCACCACCAGGACGTCCTCAACTCTGTCCTCCACAGGTATGTCCTCCCCACTGCCTACTGCAGAAACGTCCTCTCCACTGTTTACCACAAATACGTCCTTGCCACTGTCCACCACAAAGACATCCTCCTGTATACCACAGAGACGTCCTCCCCACTGTCAACCACAGAAGCATCCTCCCCATTGACCACCACAGGAACGTTCTCCAAACTGTTTACTATAGAGATATTCTCCCCACTGTCTACCACAGGGACATCCTCCCCACTGTCCACCACAGGGAAATTCTCCCTGCTGTCCACCACAGGGACATCCTTCCAACTGTCCAACACAGGGACGTCCTCCCCACTGTACACCAAAGGGTCATCCTCCTTATGGTCTTCCACAGGGACGTCTTCCTCATTATTTGCCACAGAGAATTCCTGCCCACTGTCCACCACAGATACGTCCTCCCCACTTTGCACAACAGTAATGTCTTTTCCACTGTAAACCCCAGGGACATCCTCCCCACTTTCCACCACAGGGACGTCCTCCTCACTGTCCACAACAGGGATGTTCTGCCCACTGTCTGCCACAGAGACATGGTTTCCACAGTTCACCACAAAGAAGTCCTTTCCACTGTCCACCAGAGGGATGTCCTTCTCACCGTTCACCAGGGTGACATCCTACTTACTGTCCACTACAGGGACATCCTCCCCACTGTTTACCACAGGGACATCCTACTCCCTGTTCACCATAGAGATATCTTACCCACTGTCCACCACAGGAAAATCCTCCCCACTTTCCACAAGGGTGTCCTCCACACTGTCTACCACAGAGATGTTTTTCCAATTGTGCACCACAGGGACATCCTCCCCACTATCAACCACATGTACGTCCCTTCGATGGTTTACCATAGACACGTCCTCCCCACTGTCCACCAAAGGAATGTCCTCCTCAATGTCCACCACACAAACGTCTGCTGGGAGCCAAGACTCCTTCTGCCTGAGAGCAAGTGTCAGTTAAGTTAACAGCCTGAGTTAAGGAATACCTTATTTATTGGCCTTCTGCCAGGGAGAAAATATTAATCAGATAAGCAACTTGAGCTGAGAAATGTTTTAATTGCTTTCTCGCTTGTTAGAAAATATTTAGATAAGTAATTTGGGCTGGGAATTCTTGTGGGCTTAGAGAACTCTGCAATTATGAGATGACCCTGGACCCTGACTGTCAGATGACCCTCTTGCCTGCTAGCCTTTATAACGGCAGCATGAACAATAAAATTTAAGCACTAGACCAGACATTCAGACTGGTGCTTCTTCCTTGTGTCTCTTGTCTCTTCATTCTTTCGCCCCCTTTCCTAGGGTCTTGTCGAATCCCCGTGGGCCCGGGCAAACGTCCTTTCAACTCTCTACCATAGGATGTCCTCCCCACTCTCCACCACAGTGACGTCCTTCTCACTGTTCACCACAAGGAATTCCTCCCCACTATCCACCGCAAGGATGTCCTCCTCACTGTCCACCACAGTGATGTCCTTCCCACTGTCACCACAGGGACATCCTCCCCACTGTCCACCACAGTGACATCCTTTTCACTGTCCACCACTGGGACGTCCTTCCCACTGTCCACGACAGGGAAGTCCTCCCCACTGTCCACCACACGATGTCCTTTCCACCATTCACCAGGGTGACGTTCTACTTACTGTCCACAACAGGGACGTCCTCCCCACTGTCTAACACAGGGACGTCCTACTCCCTGTTCACCACAGAGATGTCTTACCCACTGTCCACCACAAGAAAATCCTCCCCACTTTCCACAACAGGCATGTCGTCCACACTGTCTGCCAGAGATGATTTTCCAACTGTACACCACAGGGACATCCTCCCCACTATCCACCATGTATACATCCCTTTGACGGCTTACCATAGACATGTCCTCCCCACTGTCCACCAAAGGAATGTCCTCCTCAATGTCCATCACAGGGAATTTGTCCCCACTGTCCTCCATACAAACGTCTGCTGGGAGCTAAGACCCCTTCTGCCTGAGAGCAAGTGTCAGTTAAGTAAACAGCCTGAGTTAAGGAATACCTTATTTACTGGCCTTCTGCTAGAGAGAAAATACTAATCAGATAAGCAACTTGAGCTGAGCAATGTTTTAATTGCTTTCTCGCTTGTTAGAAAATATTTAGATAAGTAATTTGGGCTAGGAATTCTTGTGGGCTCAGAGAATTCTGTAATTACGAGATGACCCTGGACTCTGACTGTCAGATGATACTCCTGCCTGCTAGCCTTTATAACGGCAGAATGAACAATAAAATTTAAGCACTAGATCAGACATTCAGACTGGTGCTTCTTCCTTGTGTCTCTTGTCTCTTCATTCTTTCTCCCCCTTCACTAGGGTGTCATCGAATCCCCGTGGGCCCGGGCAAACATCCTTTCAACTCTCCACCATAGGACGTCCTCCCCACTGTCCATCACAGTGACATCCTTTTCACTGTTCACCACTGGGACGTCCTTCCCACTCTCCACGACAGGGTAGTCCTCCCCATTGTCCACCACAGTGACGTTCTTCCCACCATTCACCAGGGTGACGTCCTACTTACTGTCCACCACAGTGACTTTCTTCCCGCCATTCACCAGGGTGACATCCTACTTACTGTCTACCACAGGGACATTCTCCTGTTCATCACTGCAACGTTTTCCCCACTGACCCCACAGATGTCCTCCCCATTGTCCACCACCAGGACATCCTCAACACTGTCAACCACAGGTACATCCTACCCATTGTCCACTACAGAAATGTCCTCTCCACTGTTCACCACAAAGACGTCCTTGCCACTGTCCACCAAAAAGACATCCTCCTGTATACCAAGGAGACGTCCTCCCTACTGTCCACCACAGAGGCATCCTCCCCATTGACCACCACTGGGACATCCTCCAAACTGTCCACCACAGAGACATGCTCCCCACTGTCCACCACAAAGAAGTCCTTTCCACTGTCCACCACAGGGACATCCTCCTCACTGTCCACCACATGGATGTCCTACTCCCTGCCACCACAGAGATATTTTACCCACTGTCCACCACAGGAAAATCCTCCCCACTTTCTACAAAAGAGATGTCCTCCACACTGTCTACTACAGAGATGTTTTTCCCACTGTGCACCACAGGGACATTCTCCCCACTGTCCACCACAGTGACATCCTTTTCACTGTCCACCACTGGGACGTCCTTTCCACTCTCCACAACAGGGTAGTCCTCTTTACTGTCCACCACAGTGACGTACTTCCTACCGTTCACCAGAGTGATGTCCTACTTATTGTCCACCACAGGGATGTATCCATGTGCACCACAGCAATGTCTTCCCCACTGACCCCACAGATGTCCTCCCCATTGTCCACCACCAGGATGTCCTCAGCACTGTCCACCACAGGTACATCCTCCCCACTGTCCACTACAGAAACGTCCTCTCCACTGTTCACCACAAAGACATCCTCACCACTGTCCACCACAAAGACATCATCCTGTATACCACAGAGATGTCCTCCCCACTGTCCACCACAGAGGTGTCCTCCCTATTGACCACTACAGGACGTTCTCCCAACTGTCCACCACAGTAACATCCTCCCCACTGTCCACAACAGAGAATTCCTCCCCATTGTCCACCACAGGAACATCCTCCCAACTGTCCCCCACAGAAACATTCTACCCACTGTCCAGCACAGTGACGTTTTCTACAATGTCTACCACAGGGACATCCTCCTGTTTACCATAAAAATGTTCTACTCAATGTGCAAAACAGGGACTTCATTCCCACTGTCCAGCAGAAGGAATCCCTCCCAACAGTCCACCACTGGGATGTCCTCCTCACTGTACACCAGAAGGAAATTCTCCTTATGGTCCTGCAAAGGGACATCCTCCTCACTATTCACCACAGAGACGTTCTTCCCACTGTCCACCACAGATACGTCCTCCCCATTGTACACCAAAGTTATGTCCTCCCCACTGTAAACCACAGGGACATCCTTCTCACTGTCCCCAACAGGGATATCCTCCCCACTGTCTACCACAGAGATGTGCTCCCCACCGTCCACCACAAAGAAGTCCTTTCCACTGTCCACCACAGGGATGTCCTTTCCACGGTTTATCATAGACATTTCCTCCCCACTGTCCACCATAGGGACATCTTTTCCATTGTCCACCACAGGGTCATTCTACTCACTGTCCATGACAGGAAAATCCTTCCTACTTTCCACAACAGGGATGTCCTCTACATTGTCAACCACAGAGATGTTTTTCCCACTGTGCACCACAGGGACATCCTCCTCACTGTCCATCACAGGGACGTCCTACTTTCTGTCCACCACAGGTACGTCCTCCCCACTGTCCACTACAGAAATGTCCTCCCCACTGTCCACCACAGTAAGGTTTTCTACACTGTCTAACACAGGAACATCCTCTTGTGTACCAACAAAACATTCTACTCAATGGCCAAAACAGGGACTTCATTCCCACTGTCGAGCACAGGTAAGTTCTCCCCACTGTCCACCACTAGGATATCCTTTTATGGTCCTCCACAGGGACGTCCTCCTCACTATTCACCTCAGAGAAGTCCTTCCCACTGTGCACTACAGATACATCCTCCCCAACGTCCACCACCTTGATGTCCTCCCCACTGTAAACCACAGGGACATCCTCTCCACTGTCTACCACTGGGAAGTTTTCCTCACTGTCCACAACAGGGATATCCTCCTCACTGTCTACCACAGAGATGTGATCCCCACTGTCTACCACAAAGATGTCCTTTCCCCTGTCCACCACAGGGACGTCCTCCTCACTGTCCACCACAGTGATGTCTTTTCCTTGGTTTACCATAGATATGTCCTCTCCACTGTCCACCACAGGGACGTCCTACTTTCTGTCCACCTTAGAGATTTCTTACCCACTGTCCACCACAGAAAAATCCTCCCCACTTTCCACAACAGGTATGTTCTCCACACTGTCAACCACAGAGATGTTTTTCCCACTGTGCACCACAGGGACATCCTCCCCACTATCCACCACATCCATGTCTTTTCGACTGTTTACCATAAACACGTCCTCTCCACTATCCACCACAGGGACTTCCTCCCCACTATCCTTCACAGGGAAATCCTCCTCACTGTCTACCACAGTGACATCCTTTTCACTGTCCACCACTGGGACGTCCTTTCCACTGTCCACAACAGGGTAGTTTTCCCCACTGTCCACCACAGTGATGTCATTCCCACCATTCACCAGAGTGACGTCCTACTTACTGTCCACCACAGGGAGGTCCTCCTGTGCACCACAGCAACCCCTTCACCACTAACACCACAGATGTCCTCCCCATTTTCCACCACCAGGATGTCCTAAACACTGTCCACCACAGGTACATCCTCCCCACTGTCCACTACAGAAAAGTCTTTTCCACTGTTCACTACAAAGACGTCCTTGCCACTGTCCACCACAAAGACATCCTCCTGTATACCACAGAGACGTCCTCCCCACTGTCCACCACAGAGACATCCTCCCCATTGACCACCACAGAGATGTCCTCCAAAATGTCCACCACAGAGATATTCTCCCCACTGTCCAGCACAGGGACATCCTCCCAACTGTCCACCAGAGGGATTTTCTCCTGTGCACCACAGTGACATCCTCCCACTGTCCACCACAGAGAATTCCTCCCCATTGTCCACCAGAGGGACATCCTCAACACTGTCTACCACAGGAAGATCCTCCCCACTGTCCACCACAGAGATGTCCTCCACACCACAGAGACATACTTCTGTGTACCAAAGAGATATCTTCTCCACATAGGGGCGTCCTCCATGCTGACCACCACAAGGATGTCCTCCACACTTTCCAAGACAGTGATGTCCTCCTCATTGTCCATCACAGATACATCCTTCCCACTGTCCACCACAGGAACGTCCTCCCCATTTGTCACCACAGTGTCATCCTCCTTTGCACCAAAGGGATGTCCTCCCCACTGTCCACCACAGGGTCATCCTTCCCACTGTCCAAAACAAATGTGTCCTCCCCACTGTCTACCACAGGGATGTCCTTCCCACTTTCCCCACAGGGACGTCCTCCCCACTGTCCACCATAGGGAGGTTTTCTACACTATCTAACACAGGGACATCCTCCTATGTAAAAAAGAAATTTTCTACTCAATGTCCAAAACAGGGACTTCATTCTCACTGTCCAGCACAGGTAAGTCCTCCCCACTGTCCACCACTGGGACATCCTCCCCACTGTACACCAAAGGGACTTCTTTATTATGGTCCTCCAAAGGGACGTTCTTTTCACTATTTGCCACAGAGAAGTCCTTCCCACTGTCCACCACAGATAGGTCCTTCCCAATGTCCATCAAAGTAATGTCCTCCCCACTGTAAACCACAGGGACATCCTCCCCACTGTCCACCACAGGAACATCCTCCCCACTGTCCACCAGGGGGATGTCCTACTCACTGTCCACCACAAAGATGTCTTACCCCCTGTCCACCACAGGAAAATCCTTCCCACATTCTACAACAGGGATGTCCTCCACACTGTCAACCACAGAGATGTTTTTCCTACTGTGCATCACAGGGACATCCTCCCCACTATCCACCACATGTACATCCTTTCTATGGTTTACCATAAACATGTCCTCCCCACTGTCCACCACAGGGACATCCTCCCCACTGTCCATGACAGTGACATCCTTTTCACTGTCCACTACAGAAAAATCCTCTCCACTGTTGACCACAAAGATGTCCTCGACACTATCCACCACAAAGACATCCTCCTGTATACCACAGAGACGTCCTCCACACTGTCCACCACAGAGAATTCCTCCCCATTTTCCACCACAGGGATGTCCTTTCCTTGGTTTACCATAGACACGTCCTCTCCACTGTCCACCACAGGAACATCCTCCTTACTATCCACCACAGGGACGTCCTACTTTCCTTCCACCACAGAGATTTATTACCCACTGTCCACCACAAGAAAATCATTCTCACTTTTCACAACAGGTATGTCCTCCACATGGTCAACCACAGAGATGTTTTTCCCACTGTGCACCACAGTGACATTCTCCCCACTATCCACCACATATGCATCCTTTCGAAGGTTTACCATACACACGTCCTCCCCACTGTCCACCACAGGGACATCCTCCCCACTGTCCACCACAGGGGTGTTCTCCATGCTGACCACCACAAGGACGTCATCCACACTGTCAAAGACAGAGATATCCTCCTCATTGTACATCACATACATCCTTCCCACTGTCTACCACAGGAACATCCTCCCCATTGTCCACCATAGTGTCGTCCTCTTGTTCACCACAGGAACGTCCTCCCCACTGTCCACCACAGGGTCATCCTCTCCACTGTCCACAACAAATACATCCTCCCCACTGTCTACCACAGAGATGTCCTTCCCACTGTCCACCACAGGGACATCCTCCCCACTGTCCACCACAGGGATGTTCCTCCCACTGTCCACTATAGGGATATCCTCCCCATTGTCCACCACAGAAACATCCTGCCAACTGTCCACCACAGGGACTCTTTACTTTCCACCACAGGGATTTTCTCCTGTGCACCACATCAAGGTCCTCCCCACATCCTTCACAGATGTTCTCTCCACTGTCCACCGAAACGTCCTCCACACAGTTCACCACAGAGATATCCTCCCCACTGTCCACCATAGGTACATCCTCTCCACTGTCCACCACAAGTACTTTCTCCTGTGCACCACATGGACATCCTCCCAACCGTCCACAGAAAAAATTTCCCCACTGATCACCACAGGGACATCCTCCCCCCTGTTCACCACTGAGATGTCATAACACTGTCCACCACAGAGATATCCTTTCCACTGTCTACCACAGGGATGTCATCTTCACTGTCCCCTACAGAAAAGTCCTAACCAATGTCCACCACAGGGATGTACTCCCCACTGTCTAACACAGAGATGTCCTCCCCACTGTAAAGCACAAGAATGTACTCCCCACTGTCCAGCACACAGACATCATTCCACTGTCTACCACAGAGATGTATACCTCACTGTCCATCCCAGAGATGTCCAATCTACAGTCCACGACAGGGATGTCATTTCCAGTGTCCACCACAGGGAAGTCGTCCCCAATGTACACCACAGAGAAGTCCTCCCCACTGTCCACCACAGGGATGCCCTCCTCACTGTCCACCACAGTAAGGTCCTCCCCATTGTCCACCACAGGTTCGTCCTCCTTACTGTCCAACAAAGTCTCATCCTCTTCACTGTCCACCACAGGGAAGTCCTACTCACTGTCCACCACAGCGACACCCTCCTCACTGTCCACCACAGGGATGTCCTCTCCACTGTCTACCACAAGGACATCCTCCCACCTGTCAACCACATTTAAGTCCTCCCCACTGTCTATCACAGGGAAGTCCTCCTCATTATCCAACACAGGGAAGTTCTCCCCACTGTCCACCAAAGGGACGTCCTCCCCACTATCCCCAAAAGGGATTACTCCCCACTGTCAACCACAGGGATGTTCTCCCCACTGTCCACCACAGTGAAGTCCTCCCCACTGTCAGCAACAGTGACATCCTTTTCACTGTCCACCACTGGAATGTCCTTCTCACTGTCCACTACAGGGTAGTCCTTCCCACTGTCCACCACAGTGACATCCTTTCCACCGTTCACCATAGCGATGGCCTACTTACTGTCCACCACAGGGACTTCCTCCTGTGCACCACAGCAACGTCTTCCCCACTGACCCCACAGATG
>JANHMN010000022.1:16606-28077 GCA_030674055.1 Rhabdomys pumilio | reverse complement strand
CCCACTGACCCCACAGATGTCCTCCCCATTGTCCACCACCAGGACATTCTCAACACTGTGATGTCCACCACAGGTACATCCTCCTCAGTGTGCATTTCAGAAACGTCCTCGCCACTGTCCACCACAAAGACATTGTCCTGTATACCACTGAGACGTCCTCCTCACTGTCTACCACAGAGGCGTCCTCCCCATTGACAACCACAGGGACGTTCTCCAAACTGTCCACGACAGAGATATTCTCCCTACTGTCCAGCACAGGGTCATCTTCCCAACTGTCTACTACAGGGATTTTTCTCCTGTGCACCACAGGGATATCCTTCCCACTGTCCACCACAGGGTCATCGTCCCCACTGTCCACAACAAAGATGTCCTTTCCACTGTCCACCACAGGGACATCCTCCCCACTGTACAACACAGAAACGTCCTCCCCACTGTCCAACACAGTGACGTTTTCTACACTGTCTACCACAGGGACGTCCTCTTGTGTACCACAGAAACGTTCTACTCAATGTTCAAAACAGGGACTTCATTCCCACTGTCCAGCACAGGGAAGTTCTTTCCATGGTCCACCACAAGTACGTCCTCCTTACTGTTCACCGCAGAGATGTCTTTCACACTGTTTACCACAGGGACATACTCCTGTGTACCAAAAAGATGTGCTCCAAACTGTTGACCACAGGGGCATCCTTCACGCTGACCACCACAAGAACGTTCTCCACACTGTTCAAGATAGAGATGTCCTCCTCATTGTCCATCACAGGGACATCCTTCCCACTACAGCACTGTACTTCACACTGTCCAACACAGAGACATGCTCCTCACTGTCAACCACAGGGAAGTCCTCCCTACTGTCCACCACAGGGACGTCCTCTCCACTGTCCATCACAAGGAAGTCCTTTTCACTGTACAACAAATGGACATCCTCTTTACTGTCCACCACAGGGACATCCTACTTACTGTCCACCACAAGGACATCCTCCCCACTGTCCAAGACAGGGACATCCTCCTGTGCACCACGGTACATCCTCTTCATGGTCCACCACAAGAATGTCCTCCCCACTGTTCACCACAGTGAAATACTCCCCACTGTCCACCACAGGGATGTTTTTCTCACTGTTTACCACAGGGAAGTCTTCCTCACTTTCCATCACTGGGACTTCCTCACCACTGTCTACCACAGGGACGTCCTCTTCATTGTCCACCACAGAAAATTCCTCCCCACTGTCAACCACAAAGATGCCCTCTCCACTGCCCACCACAGGGGTGCTCTCCCCACGGTCCACCACAGGGACGTTTTTCCCACTGTCCAACACAGAGATGTACTCCGCATTGTTCACCACAGGGATGACCTCCCCACTGTCCACCAAGATACGTCCTTCCCACTGTCTACCACAGAGACTTGCTTTCCACTGTCCACCACAGGGACATCCTCCTCGCTGTACAACACAGGGATGTTCTCTCCACTGTCGACCACAGGAACATCCTCCTCACTGTACACCGCAAAAATGTCCTACCCTCTGTCCACCACAGTGATGTACTCCCCCTGTAAACCACAGGGAAGTCGTTCCCACTGTCCACCATAGGGACATCATTTCAATTGTCCACCACAAGGACATCTGCCCTACTGTCTAACACAGGGACATTATTCCCATTGTCCACCACAGGGAAGTCCTCCCCATGGTCCACCAGAAGAATGTCCTCCTCACTGTCCACTACAGAGATGTCCTCCCCACTGTCCACCACAGGGACGTCCTCCTTACTGTCCACCACTGGGATATCCTCCTGTGCATCACAGCAATGTCCTCCCCCTGCTCCCCACAGATGTCCCCCCCAGTGTCCACTACAGGGATATCCTCCCCACTGTCCACCCCAGAGGTGTCCTCCCCATTGACCACCACAGGGATGTACTCCACACAGTCCATCACAGAGATATCCTCTCCACTGTCCACCACAGGGACTTCCTCCTGTGCATGACATGGACATTTTTCCCACTGTCCACCACAGAGAAGTCCTCCCCATTGATCACCACAGGGACAGCCTCTCCACTATTCACCACAGGTATGTCTTCCCCACTGTCCACAATGGAGACATCATCCACACTGTCCACCACAGAGATGTGCTCTCCACTGTCCAATACAGGGATGTCCTCCCCAGTGTCCACCACTTATATGTTCTCCCCACTATCCACCAAAGTAACGTCCTCCTCATTGTCCACCACAGGGATGTCCTCCTCACTGTCACAAGGGTGTCTTCTTCACTGTCCACCACAGCAACTTTGCCCCACTGTCCACCACAGAGGCGTCATCCCCATTGACTACAACAGGGACGGCCTCCTCACTGTCCATCAAAGGGAAGTCCTCCCAACTGTCCACCACAGGGATGTCCTCCCCACTGCCCACCACAGTGATGTCCTTCCCACTCTCAACCACAGGGAAGTCCTTTTCACTATCCACCACAGGGACGTCCTCCACACTGTTCACCATAGGGACATCATCTCCACTGTCCACCACAGGGGCGTTTTCCCTAGGGTCTACCACAGAGACAGTGGAGAGACATCATCTCCACTGTCCATAAAAAAGACGTCCTCCTCACTGTCCACACCAGAGAAGTACTCCCCATTGTTTACCACAGGGACATCCTCCCCGCTGTCCACCACAGGGATGTCATCCCCACTGTCCACAACAGGGATGCTCTTTTCACTGTCTACCACAGTGAAGTCCTCCCCACTGTCCACTACAGGGATGTCCTTATTGTTTATCACAGGGGTGTCCTCCACATTGTCCACCACTGGGATATCCTCCCCACTGTCCACCACGAGGACATCCTCTTTTTCACCACAGGATGTCTTCCCCACTGTCCACCATAGGAACATTTTCTCCAAGGTCCACCACCGGGATGTCCTCCTATGTACCACAGAGAGGTCCTTCCCACTCTCCACCACAGTGACATCCTACCCACGGTCCACCACAGGAACATTCTTCCCATTGTCTAACACAGAGATGTCCTCACCACTGTCCACCACAGAGACATTCTTTCCACTGTCCACCACAGTGACCTCCTCCTATGTACCACAGGGACTTCCTCACCACTGTCCACCACAAGGGGCATACTCAAAACTGATGACCAGAGGGATGTCCTCCACACTGTCCAACACAGGGACGTCCTCATGTGCACCACAGGGACGTCCTCCCAACTGTTCATGACAGAGATGTTCTCCCCACTGTCCACCACAGGAATGTCCTCCTCACTGTCAACCACAGGTATGTCCTCCCCACTGTCTATCACAGAGATGTGCTCCCCACTGTCTACCACAAAGAAGTCCTTTCCACTGTCCACCACAGGGACATCCTACTCACTGTCAACCACAGGGATGTCCTCCCCACTGTTCACCACCAGGATGTCCTCCCCACTGTCCACCACAGGGACATCCTCCCCACTATCTACCACATGTACATCCTTTCCATGGTTTACCTTAGACACGTCCTCCCCACTGTCCACCACAGGGTCATCCTTCCCACTGTCAACCACATTGAGGTCCTTCCCCACTGTCTATGACAGGGAAGTCCTCCCCATTGTCCAACACAGGGAAGTTCTCCACACTGTCCACCAAAGGGACATCCTCCCCACTATCCTCAAAAGGGATGTCTTCCTCACTGTCAACCACAGGGATGTTCTCCCCACTGTCCATCACAGTGAAGTCCTCCCTGCTGTCCACTACAGGGTCATCCTTCCCACTGTCCTCTACAGGGACATCCTCCTCACGGACCACCACAGAGATGTTCTCTGCACTGTCCAACAAAAGAACATTCTCTTTACTATTCACCACAGGGTCGTCCTCCTGTGCACCACAGGAATGTCCTCCCCACTGTACACCACAGGGAAGTCCTGCTCAATGTCCACCACAGGGAATTCGTCCCCACTGTCCACCACAGAAACATCCTTATAACTGTCCACCACAAGGACATCCTCCTCACTGTCCACCACAGGGATGTCCTCCCCACTGTCCACCACAGTGACATCCTTTCCACTGTCCACCACTGGGATGTCTATCCCACTGTCCAAGACAGGGAAGTCCTCCCCACTGTCCACAAAAGTGACGTCCTCCCCACTATCCCCAAAAGGAATGTCCTCCCCACTGTCAACCACAGGGTTGTTCTCCCCACAGTCCACCACAGTGAAGTCCTTCCTGCTGTCCACTACAGGGAGGTCCTCCCCACTGTCCACCACAGGGACATCATCCTTACTGTCCACCACAGAGATGTCCTCTGCACTGTCCAACACAAAGACGTCCTCTTTACTACCCACCACAAGAACATCCTCCCAACAATTCACCACAAGGACGTCTTCACCATAGTCCACCACAGTGAAATCTTCCCAACTGTCCATCACAGGGACGTCCTCCCCACTGTCCACCACAGAGATTACTCCTCAGTGTCCACCACAGGGAATTTGTCCCCACTTCCCACCACAGAAATGTCCTTACAACTGTCCATCATAAGACGTTCTTCCCACTGTCCACCACAGGGATGTCCTTCCCACTGTCCACCACAGAGATGTTCTTCTCACTGTCCAGCACAGGAATGTTTTTCCCAATGTCCACCACAGGAATATCCTCCTCACTGTCCACCACAGGGTCATCCTCCCCACTGTCCACAACAAAGACGTCCTCCCCACTGTCCAGCACATTGACGTTTTCTACATTGTCTATCACAGGGATGTCCTCCTGTGTACCACAAAAACTTTCTACCCAATGTCCAACAGAGGGACATCATTCCCACTCTCCACCAGAGGGAAGTCCTCCCCACGGTCCACCACAAGGACATCCTCCTCACTGTTCACCATAGGAAAGTCCTCCCCACTGTCCACCACAGAAACATCCTGCCAATTGTCCACCACAGGGACGTGCTCCTTACTGTCCACCACAGGGATGTTCTACTGTGCACTACAGCAATGTCCTCCCCACTGTCCCCCACAGATTTCCTCCCCACTGTCCACCACAGGGACATCCTCCTCACTGTCCACTACAGGGACGTCTTCCCCACTGTCCACCACAGGTACGTCCTTCCCACTCTTCACCACAGAGACCTTCTTTCCACTGTCCATCACAGTGACGTCCTCATTAATGTCCTATGTACCACATGGACTTCCTGACCATAGTCCACCACAGGAACGTCCTCAACACTGACCACCACACAAACATCTTGACTAGTGACCACCACAGGGACATCCTCCTGTGCACAACAGGGACGTCTTCCCAACAGTCCATGACAGAGATTTTCTCCCCACTGGCAACCACAAAATGTCCTCCACACTGTCCATCACAGGGATGTCCTACTCACTGTCCACCACAGGGACATCCTCCACACTGTCCACCACAAAGACTTCCTCCACACTGTCTACCACAGGAATGTTTTTCTCACTGTTTACCACAGGGAATTCCTCCCCACTGTCCACCACAGGGACATTCTTCCCACTGTCCACCACAAGGACATCCTTCCCACTGTCCACCACGGGTATCCTTCCCACTGTCCACTACAGGGATGTCCTCACCACGGTCCACCGCAGGGATGTTTTTCTCACTGTCCAACAGAGATGCACACCCAACTGTCCACCAAGGGACGTCCTTCCCACTGTCTACCATAGAGATGTCCTCTCCACTTTCCACCACAGGGATGTCCTCCCCACTGTCCACCACAGGGAAGTCCTCCCCACGGACCACCAGAAGGACATCCTCCTCATTGTCAACCACAGGGATGTCCTCTCCACTGTCCAACACAAGGATGTCTTACCCATTGTCCACCAAAGGAACATCCTGCCAACTGTCCACCACAGAAAAGTCCTCCCCACTGATTACCACAGGGACATCCTCCCCACTGTTCACCATAGGTACATCCTCCCCACTGTCCACCACAGAGATGTCCTCCACACTGTCCACCACAGGGATGTACTCCTGTGTACCAGAGAAACATCCTCCACACTGTCCAAGACAGTGATGTTCTCTTTCTGACCACCACAGGGACTTTCTCTTTACTGTCCACCACAGGGACGCTCTCCTGTTTCTTAAGGGACGTCCTCCCCACTGTCCACAATAGGGATGTCCTCCCCAATGTCCTCCATAGGGATGCTCTCCACACTATATACCACAGTGAAGTCCTCCCCACAGTCAATTACAAGGACATCTTCCCCCTTGTCCACTACAAAGACTTCCTCCTGTGTACCACAGAGACATCTTCCCCATGGTCCACTTCAGGGGCATCATCCCCAATGAACACCACAGGGACGTCCTCCACACAGTCCACCACAGAGATGTCCTCTCCACTGTCCACCTCAGGGACATCCTCTCCCCTGTCCACCACAAGGACTTTTTCCTGTGCACCACATGGACGTCCTCTTCATTGTCTATCACAGAAAAGTTTTCCCCACTGTCCACCACAGGGACATCCTCCACACTGTCCACCACAGACTCATCCTCCACACTGTCCACCACAGGGATGTACTCCTGTGTACCACAGGGACATCCTCCCCACTGTTTACTACAGGGGCGTCCTCCCCAGTGACCACCACAAGGATGTCCTCCACACTGTCCAAGACAGAGATGTCCTCCCTACTGTCTACCACAGGGACATACTCCCCACCGTCCAACACAGGGACATCCTCCTGTGTACCACAGGGATGTCCTCTCCACTGTCCATCACAGTGACATCCTCCCCACTTTCCAAAACAGATGTCTTCCCCACTTTCCACCACAGGGACATCCTCCTCACTGTCCACCACAGGGACGTCATCTTCACTGTCACGACAGAGAAGTCCTCCTCCCTGTCTGCCACAAAGATGTCTTCTGCACTGTCCACCACAGGGAAGTTCTTCCCATTGTCCACCACAGAAATATTTTCCCCACTGTTCACCACAGAGACGTTCTTTCCACTGTCTACCACAAGGACATTCTCCTCACTGTCCACCACAGGGATGTCCTCCAAACTGTCAACCACAGGGAGGTCCTGCCCACTGACCACCACAGGAACATCCTCCTCACTGTCCAACACAGTCACATCCTCTTCACTGTCCACCACATGGAAGTCCTCCCCACTGTCCACCACAAGGACATCCTTTTGTTCACCACAGGGACGTCCTTTCCACTGTCCACCACAGAGATGGCCTCCCCACTGTCCTCGACAGGGACATCCACTGCACTGTTCACCACAGAGGTGTTCTTTCCACTGTCCACCACAGGAATGTCTTCCCCACTGTCCACTACAGTGACGTTCTTCTATGTACCACATGGACTTCCTGACCATGGTTCACCACAGGGGCATCCTCTCCACTGACTACCACATAGACATCTTTGCCACTGTCTACCACAGGGACATCCTCCTGTGCACAACGGGGACGTCCTCCCAACAGTCCATGACAGAGATGTTCTCCCCACTGTCAACCACAAATTGTTCTCCACACAGTCCACCACAGGGATGTCCAGCTCACTGTCCATCACAGGGCTGTACTTCTCACTGTCCAACACAGAGACATGCTCCTCACTGACAACCACAGGTATGTCCTCCTCACAGTCAATGATAAGGAAGTCCTCCCCACTGTCCACCACAGGGACATCCTCTCCACTGTCCACCACAAGGAAGTCCTTTTCACTGTTCACGACAGGGACGTCCTAATCACTGTCCACCACAGGGATGTCCTACTCACTGTCCACCACAGTGATGTCCTTCCCACCGTTCACCAGAGTGACGTCCTACTTACTGTCCACCACAGTGATGTCCTCCTGTGCACAACAGCAATGTCCTCTTAACAGTCCATCACAAAGACGTCCTTCCCACAGTCCACCACAGTGAAGTCCTCCCCAAAGTCACCACAGAAAAATCTTCCCCACTGTCCACAACATGGATATCCTCCTTACTGTCCACAATAGGGATATCCTCCCCACTGCCCACCACAGGGACGTCCTCCACACTGTCTATCACAGTGAAGTCCTCCCCAAAGTCAACTACAGGGACGTCACCCCAACTCTCCACCACAGGGATGTCCTCCTTACTGTCCATCACAGGGACATCCTCCTGTGCACCACAGCAACTTCCTCCCCACTGTCCCCCACAGATGTCCACCCCACTCTCAACCACAGGGACATCCTCCCCACTGTCCACCACAGGTACGTTCTCCTTACTGTCCACCACAGAAACGTCCTACCTTTTGTCCACCACAAAGATGTCCTCGCCACTGTCCACAACAAAGACGTCTTCCTGTGTACCACAGAGACATCCTCCCCACTGTCCAACCCAGAGGCGTCCTTCCCATTGACCACCACAGGGACGTCCTCCACACAGTCCACCACAGGGAATATTTCCTGTGCACCACATGGACATCCTCCCCACTGTAAACCACAGAAAAGTCCTCCCCACTGTTCACCACAGGGACATTCTCCACACTATCTACCACAGGTACGTCCTCCCCACTGAACACCACAGAGATGTCCTCCACACAGTTCATCAAAGAGATGTCCTCCACACTGTCCACCACAGGGATGTCCTCCCCATTGTCTACCACAGGGACATCCTCCCCACTGTCCAACACAGGGACGTCCTCCCCACTGTCCACCACACTATTGTCCTCCTGTACACCACAGGGACATCCTCCACATGGTCCACCACAAATTGTCCTCCCCATTGTCCACCACAGTGAAATCCTCCCCAAGGTCACCACAGGGATATCCCGTACACTGTCCACCACAGGGACATCTTCGCCAATGTCCACCACAGGGACATTTTTCTGCACAGTCTATAACATGTACATCTTTTCCACTGTCCACCACAGGGACGTTTTCTCCACTGTCCACCAAAGGGAAGTCCTCCCCATTGTCCACCAGAGGTATGTTCTTCCCTGTGTCCAATGCAAAGATGTCCTCCCCACTGTCCACCACAGGTACATACTTCCCACTGTTCACCACAGTGACTTTCTTTCCACTGTACACCAAAGGGACATCCTCATTACTGTCCACCACAGGGACATCCTCCTCACTGTCCACCACAGGAATGTCCTCCTGTGCACCACAGGAATGTCCTAACCACGGTCCTCCAAAGGGTGTCCTCCTCACTGTCCAACACAGTGAAATACTCCCCACTATCCACCACAAAGATATCCTCCCCTCTGTCCACCAGAGGGACGTCCTCTTCACAGTCCACCCCAGGGACATCCTCTCCAGGGTCCACCACAGGAAATTTCTCCTCACTGTTTACCACAGGGACATACTTCCCACTGTCTACCACAAATTTGCCCTTTCCACTGTCCACCACAGAGACGTCCTCCCCACTGTCCACCACAGTGGCATCCTCCTATGTACCACATGGACTTCCCCACCACTGTACACAACAGGGGCTTCCTCAACACTGACCACCACATGGACATCCTCATCACTGTCCACCTTGTAGATGTCCTCCCCACTGTTTACCACAGGGGCATCCTCCCCACTGTCCACCACAGTGACATCCTCCCAACTGTCCATGACAGAGATGTTCTCCCCACTGTCCACCACAATGAAGTCTTTACTGCTATCCACTACAGGGGCATCCTCTCCACTGTCCACTACAGGGACATCCTCCTCACTTTCCACCACAGAGATGTCCTCTGCACTGTCAAAAACACTGAAGTCCTCATCAATATCCATTATGAGGACGTCATCCCAAAGGTCCATCAAAGGGACGTCCTCCTCACTTTCCACCACAGAGATGTTCTTCGCACTGTCCACCACAGGGTGTCCTCCTTAGTGTCCACCACAGTTACATCCTCCTGTGCACCACTGGAATGTCACCCCACTGTCCACCTCAAGGACATCCTCCCAACTGTCCATCACAGTGACTTTATCCTGTGCACCACAGGGAGGTCCTACCCACTGTCCACCACAGACATGTACTCCACACTGTCCACCACAGAGACATCCTCCACATTGTCCACCACAGGAGCATCCTCCACACTGATCAAGACAGAAATGTCCTCATCACTGTCCACCACAGGAACATAATACCCACTATCCACAACAGGGATGTCCTCCCAATTGGCCACCACAGTGTCGTCCTCCTGTGCACCACAAAGACGTCCTCTGCACAGTCCACAACAGGGACATCCTCCCCATTCTCCACAAGAGAGATGTCCTCTCCACTGTCCAGTAACTCAGGTAGTATACATGCTTCTCAGCTTGTGTATTTATACAAATGGGTACTGGATTACATTGTATCGTGCATTTTAGCTGTAATACAGGAACTTATTTGTACACAGTATACAAAACAAAGAACAATTCTTGGATGGCTAATACAGAGCTTATACCAAAAAACAAAAAACACACGTCTTAACTCAAATGTACAGTAATGTATATTTAGTGTTTTCTAGTCTCTAAGACTTTTTTTTAACTCAGGCAGTACACATGTTTTTATCCCTTGTGTATTTATACAGCTGGGTACTGCATTACATTGTATTATGCGTTTTAGCTGTAAAACAGGTACTTATTTGTACACTTTATATGAAACAAAGAACAATGTTTGGCTGGTGAGTACAAGGTTTATACCAAAATCAAATATATGTCTTAACTCATACTGCATAAAGAGTTTACTCTTTTCAGTTCTCTAATAGTTTTCTTAAACTCAGGTATTGCACATGTTTTTCTACTTATATATTTATACAGACTGCATTACATTGTATCATGTGTTTGAGCTGTAATACAGGCACTTACTTGTACACAGTATACAAAACAAAGAACAATGCTTGGCCGGCTGATACACGGCTTATACCAAAATCAAAAAACATATGTCTTAACTCAAACTGCACAAGAAACCTGTATTTAGTGTTTTCTAGTCTCTAAGACTTGTCTTTAACTGAGGAAGTACACATGTTTTTTTCCTTGTGTATTTATACAGACTGGTACAGCATTATATTGTTTCATGCGTTTTAGCTGTACTATAGGCACTTACCTGCACACAGTATATAAAAAAAAACCCAATGCTTGGCCGGCTAATACAGGGCTTATACAACAATCAAAAAACACATGTCTTAATTCAAATTGCACAAATATCTTGTATTTAGTGTTTTCTAGTCTCTAGAACTCATCTTTAACTCTGGTAGTACACATGCTTTTCTCCCTGTATATTTATACAGTCGGGTACAGCATTACATTGTATCATGCATTTTTGCTGAAATACAGGCATTTAATTGTTCATAGTATACAAAACAAAGAACAATTTTTGGCCAGCTAATACCGGGCTTATACCAAATTCAAAAACACATGTCTTAACTCAAACTGCACAAGTAACCTGTATTTAGTGTTTTCTTGTCTGTAAGACTTGTCTTTAATTTGGGCAGCATGCATGATTCTTTCCTTCTGTATTCATACAGTCGGGTACAACATTACATTGTGTCATGCAGTTTAGCTGTATACAGGCACTTATTTGTACTCAGTATACAAAACAAAGAACAATGGT
>JANHMN010000022.1:0-16596 GCA_030674055.1 Rhabdomys pumilio | reverse complement strand
GCACTTATTTGTACTCAGTATACAAAACAAAGAACAATGGTTGGCCGGCTAATACAGGGTTTATACCAAAATCGAAAAACACGTCTTAACTTAAACTGGATAAGTAACGTGAATTTAGTGTTTTCAGTTGTCTAATATTTTTCTTTAACACAGGGAGTACACATTCTTTTCTCCTTGTGTATTTCTACAGATGGGTACTGCATTGCATTGTTTCATGCATTTTAGCTGTAAAACAGGTTGTTATTTTTGCACTTATACAAAACAAAGAACAATGCTTGAGAACCTAATACAGGGTTTATACCAAAATCGAAAAACACTTCTTAACTTAAATGCACACATAACATGTATGTAGTATTTCCTAGTCTCTAAAACTTGACTTTTACTCAGGTTGTACACATGCTTTTCTCCTTGTGTATTTAAACAGACAGGTAGTGCTTTACATTGTATCATGCGTTTAAGCTGTAATACACGTACTTCTTTGTACACAGTGTACTATATAAAGAACAATGCTTGGCCACCTAACACAGGTTTATACCAAAATCGAAAAACACATCTTTACTCAAACTGGATAAGTAACATGAATTTAGTGTTTTCAGTTCTCTAAAATTTTTCTATAACTCAGGTAGCACACATGCTTTTCTCCTTGTGTATTGATACAGATGGGTACTGCATTGCATTGTATCATGTATTTTAGCTGTAATACAGGCACTTACTTGTACACAGTATACAAAACAAAGAACAATGCTTGGCTGACTGATACAGGGCTTATACCAAAATCAAAAAACACACGTGTTAACTCAAACTGCACAAGAAACCTGTATTTAGTGTTTTCTAGTCTCTAAGACTTGTCTTTTTCTGAGGTAGTACACATGTTTTTCTCCTTGTGTATTTATACAGACTGGTACAGCATTATATTGTTTCATGCGTTTTAGCTGTACTACAGGCACTTACTTGTACACAGTATACAAAAAAACCCCCAATGCTTGGCCAGCTAATACAGGGCTTATACAACAATCAAAAAAACACATGTCTTAATTCAAACTGCACAAGTATCCTGTATTTAGTGTTTTGTAGTCTGTAGAACTCGTCTTTAACTCTGGTAGTACACATGCTTTTCTCCCTGTATATTTATAAAGTCGGGTACAGCATTACATTGTATTGCGTTTTCGCTGTAATACAGGCATTTAATTGTTCACAGTATACAAAACAAACCACAATGCTTGGCCAGCTAGTACCGGGCTTATACCAAATTCAAAAACACATGTCTTAACTCAAACTGCACAAGTAACCTGTATTTAGTGTTTTCTTGTCTCTAATTCTAGCCTTTAACTCGGGTAGTATGCATGATTTTCTCCTTGTGTATTTATACAGTCGGGTACAGTATTACATTGTATCATGCATATTAGCTGCATACAGCAACTTATTTGTACTCAGTATACAAAGCAAAGAACAATGGTTGGCCGACTAATACAGGGCTTCTACCAAAATCAAAAAACACATATCGTAACTCAAACTGCACAAGTAACATGCATTTAGTGTTTTCTAGTCTCTAAGTCTTGTCTTTAACTCTGGTAGTAAACATGCTCTTTTCCTTGTGTATTTCTACAGATGGGTACTGCATTACATTGTATCATGTGTTTTAGCTGTAAATAGAGGCATTTACTTGTACACAAAACAAAGAACAATGCTTGGCCAGCTAATACAGTGCTTATGCTAAAATAAAAATCACACATTTTTTATTGGATATTTTATTTACATTTCAGATGCCAATCCCTTTCCCCATTCCCCCTCCCCAGAAATCCCCTATCCTGTGCCCCCCTTTTCCATTTGGCTTTTATACAATTTTTTAAATGATAATCAAGGGCTTTATAAGTATGGTAATGCTCAATCAGAAGTGTAACCTAATACCCAACCTAGCTATGTAAACTATCTTTCACAAGTGGAGACTCAAACTGAACAAGAAACATGTATTTAGTGTTTAATAGTTTCTAAGGCTTGTCTTTATCTCGGGTAGCACATATGCTTTTCTTCTTGTGTATTTATACAGACAGGTACTCCATTATGTTGTATTATGCATTTTATCTGTAATACAGGCACTTACTTGAACACAGTATACAAAACAAAGAACAATGCTTGGTTGACTAATGCAGGGCTTATACCTAAATCAAAAAACACATGTCTTAACTCAAACTACACAAGTAACCTGTATTTAGTGTTTTCTAGTCTCTAAAACTTGTCTTTAACTCGGGTAGTACAGATGCTTTTCCTCTTGTATATTTATACAGATGGGTATTGCATTACATTGTATCATGCATTTTAGCTGTAATTCAGTCACTTATTTGTACACAGTATACAAAACAAAGAACAATGCATGGTCGGCTTATAGAGGGCTTATAACAAAATCAAAAACCACACATCTTAACTCAAACTGCGCAAGTAACATGTATTTAGTTTTTTCTAGTCTCTAATGCTTGTCTTTATCTTGGGTAGTACAGATGCTTTTCCTCTTGTGTATTTATACAGACAGGTACTGCATTACATAGTATCGTGCGTCTTATCTGTAATACAGGTACTTACTTGTACACAGTTTCGAAAATGAAGAACAATGCTTGGTTGACTAATACAGGGTTTATACCTAAATAAAAAATGTCTTAACTCAAACTGCACATGTAAAGTGTATTTAGTGTTTTCTAGTCTCTAAGACTTTTCCTTAACTTGTGTACTACACATGCTATTTTCCTTGTGTATTTATAGGGACGAGTACTGCATTACATTGTATCATGCCTTTTAGCTATTATACAGGAACTTATTTGTACACAGTATACAAAAAAATGAACAATGCTTGGCTGACTAATACAGGGCTTATACCTAAATAAAAAACACTCAGCTTAACTAAAACCACAAAAGTAATGTGTATTTAGTGTTTTCTAGTCTCTAAGACTTGTCTTTAACTCGGGTAGAACACAGGCTTATCTCCTTGTGTATTTATACAGACAGGAACTGCATTACATTGCATCTTGCATTTTAGCTGTAATACAGGTATTTACTTGTACACAGTATACAAAGCGAAAAACATTGGTTGGGCTGCTAATACAGGGCTTATACCAAAATCAAAAAACACACATCTTAACTCAAACTGCACAAGTATCGATCGTGTATTTAGTGTTTTCTAGTTTCTGAGACTTTTCTTAACTCAGGTAGTATGTATGCTTTTCTCCTTGAGTATTTATACTGACAGGTACTGCATTCCATTGTATCATGCATTTTAGCTGTAATACAGGCACTTACTTGTACACAATATAGAAAAGAAAGAACAATGCTTGGCCAGCTAATACAGGCCTTATACCCAAATCAAAAAACACACGTATTAACTCAAAATGCACAAATAACCTGTATTTAGTGTTTTCTAGTCTCTAAGGCTTGCTTTATCTAGGGTAGTACACGCGATTTTCTCCTTGTTTATTAATACAAATGGGTACTGCATCACACTGTATCATGCATTTTAGCTGTAATAAAGGCAGTTATTTGTACACAGTATACAAAAAAAAATGACCAATGCTTGGCTGACTGATACAGAGCTTATATCTAATTCAAAAAACACACAACTTAACTCAAACTGCACAAGTAACATGTATTTAGTTTTTTCTAGTCTCTAAGGCTTGTCTTTATCTTGGGTAGTACAGATGCTTTTCCTCTTGTGTTTTTATACAGACAGATAGTGCATTACATTGTATCATGTGTTTTATCTGTAATACAGGGACTTACTTGTACACAGTTTACACAACGAAGAACAATGCTTGGTTGACTAACACAGGGCTTATACCTAAATCAAAAAACACATGTCTTAACTCAAACTTCACATGTAACGTGTATTTAATCTTTTCTAGTCTCTAAGAATTGTTCTTAACTCGTGTACTACACATGCTTTTTTCCTTGTGTATTTATAGGGAAGGGTACTGCATTATGTTGTATCATGCATTTTAGCTATTATAAAGAAACTTATTTGTACACAGTGTACAAAAATGAACAATGCTTGGCTGACTAATACAGAGCTTATACAAAAATCAAAATTTGTAGGGACGGGTACTGCATTACATCGTATCATGCGTTTTAGCTGTAATATAGACACTTACGTGCACACAGTATACAGAAGAAAGAACAATGATTTGCCAGCTAATAAAGGGTTTATACCAAAATCAAAATCACAAATGTTAACTCAAGCTGGACAAATAACGTGTATTTAGTGTTTTCTTGTCTCTAAGATTTGTCTTACCTCGGGTAGTACACATGCTTTTATTTTTGTGTATTGATACAGAAGGGTAGTGCATTTCATTGTATCATGCGTTTTAGCTGGAATACAGGCACTTACTTGTACACAATTACAACACAAAGAACAATGCTTGGCCAATTAATACAGGGCTTGTACGAAAATCAAACAACACACGCCTTAACTCAAACTGCACAAGTAATGTGTCTTTAGTATTTTGTAGTTTCTAAGACTTGCCTTTAACTCTGGTAGTACACATGCTTTCCTCCTTGTATATTTATAGAGACGGGTATGGCATTACATTGCATCATGCATTTTAACTGTAATACAGGCACTTATTTGTATTCAGTATACAAAACAAAGAGCAATGCTTGGCAAGCTAATACAGGGCTTATACCCAAGTCAAAAAACACACGTCTTCACTCAAACTGCACAAGTAATGTGTATTTAGTGTTTTCTAGTTTCTGAGACTTCTCTTAACTCGCGTAGTACACATGCTTTTCTCCTTGAGTATTTATACTGACAGGTACTGCATTACATTGTATCATGTGTTTTGGCTGTAATAGAATCACTTACTTTTACACAGTATACAAAAGTTAGAACAATTCTTGGCCAGCTAATACAGGGCTTTTACCAAAATAAAAAATCACACACCTTAACTCAAACTGCACAAGTAATGTGTATTTAGTGTTTTCTAATCTCTAAGACTTGTCTTTATCTTGGGTAGAATACATGCTTTTCTCCTTGATTATTTATAAGATGGGTATTGCATTACAATATATCATGCATTTTAGCTGTAATACAGGCACTTACTTGTACACAGTATACAAAAAATGAACAATGCTTGGCTTACTAATACAGGGCTTATACAAAAATCAAAAAACACACATCTTAACTCAAACTGCATAAGTAACATGTATTTAGTTTTTTGCAATCTCTGATTGTTGTTTTTATCTTGGGTAGTACACATGCTCTTCTCCTTGTGTATTCATACTGATGGGTACTGTATTACATTGTATCATGCATTTTAGCTGTAATACAGTCACTTACTTGCACACAATATAGATAAAAAAGAACAATGCTTGGCGACCTAATACAGGCCTTATACCAAAATCAAAAAACACACATCTTAACTCAAACTGCACAAGTAACCTGTATTTAGGGTTTTCTATTTTCTAAGGACTGCTTTATCTCAGATTGTATACATGCTTTTCTCCTTGTGTATTCATACAGATGGGCACTGCATTACATTGTATCATGCGTTTTACCTGTAATACAGGCACTTATTTGTACACAGTATACAAAAAAAGAACAATTCTTGACTGACTAATACAGGGCTTATAACAAAATCAAAAAACAAGCACTTATTTATACAGTATACAAAACAAACAACACTGCTTTGTCGGCTAATACAGGGTTGGTACCAAACTCAAAAAACACATCTTAACTCAAACTGCACAAGTAACATATATTTAGTGTTTTTAGTCTCTGAGACTTGTTTTACCTCAAGGAGTACACATGTTTTCTCCACGTGTATTTATACAGATGGGTACTGCATTACATTGTGTCATGCATTTTAACTATGAAAGAGGCACTTTTTGGTAATGTATATATATACACATTACCAAATGTAATATATATATATATATATATATATATATATATATATATATATATATATCACTGCTTGGTTGGCAAATACAAGGTTGGTACCAAACTCAAAAAAACCCGTCTTAAAACAAACTGCAAAAGTAACATGTATTTAGTGTTTTTTAATCTCTTAGTCTTGTCATACCTCAGGGAGTACACATGTTTTCTCCATGTGTATATATAAAGATAGGTACTGCATTACATTGTATCCTGCGTTTTAGCTATGAAAGAGGCACTTTTTGGTACACATATACAAACAATAAATACTGCTTAGTCAGCTAATACAAAGTTGGTAACAAACTCAAAAAATTTGTCTTAACTCAAACTTCAAACTTAAGCTGTATTTAGTGTTTTCTAGTCTCTGAGACTTGTCTTAACTCAGGGGGTATAAATGATTTCTCCATGTGTGTTTATAGAGTTGGGTACTGCATTAAATTACATTTGGCATTTTAGCTGTAAAACAGGCTCGTTTTACACAGTATACAAAACAAACAACACTGCTTGGCTGGGTAATACAGGATTGGTACCAAACTAAAAACACACGTCTTAACTCAAACAGCAGAATTAACCTGTATTTAGTGTTTTTAAGTCTTTAAGACTTGTCTTATCTAAGGGAGTACACATGCTTCTCTCCATGTGTATTAATGCAGACGGGTACTCCATTACATTTTATCATGCATTTTACCTGTAAAACAGGCACTTTTTACCCAGAATACAAAGCAAATAACACTTCTTTTCTGGCTAATACAGGGTTGTTACCAAACTCAAAAAACAAGTCTTAACTCAAACTGCACAAGTAACATGTATTTGTGTTTTCAAGTCTCTGAGAATTGTCTTAACTAAGGGAGTACACATGCTTTTCTCCATGTGTATTTATGCAGATGATTACTCCATTACATTTTATCATGCATTTTAGCTTTAAAACAGGCACGTTTTACCCAGAATACAAAGCAAACAACACTGCTTTGCCTGCTAATACAGGGTTGTTACCTAATTGAAAAAAACACGTCTTAACTCAATCTGCAATGTAACCTGTATATATTGTTTTCAAGTCTCTGAGACTTGTCTAAACTCAGGGAGTACACATGCTTTTCTCCATTTGTATTTATACAGATGGGTCCTGCATTATATTTTATTATGTGTTTTAGCTGTAAAACAGGCACTTTTTGATACACAGTATACAAAACAATGAACACTGCTTGTCGGCTAAAACAAGGTTGGTACCAAACTCAAAAAACTCGTCTTAAATCAAACTGAACAAGTAACATGTATTTAGTGTTTTTTAATTTCTGAGACTTGTCTTACCTCAGGGAGTACACATGTTTTCTCCATGTGTATTTATACAGATGGGTACTGCATTACAGTGTATCATGCGTTTCCACTGTAAAACAGGCACTTTTTGGTACAGAATATACAAAACAAAGAACACTGCTTGGCTGGCTAATTCTGGGTTGGTACCAAAACCAAAAAAATCGTCTTAACTCACACCACAAAACTAACATGTACTTAGTGTTGTCTAGTCTCTGAAACTTGTCTCAACTCAGGGAGTACATATGCTTTTCTTTATGTGTATTTATACAGACGGATAATGTATTACATTGTATCATGCATTTTAGCTGTAAAACCAGCACATTTTTAAAATTAGTATACATAACAAATAACACTGCTTTGCCGGCTAATAAAGGGTTGGTATCAAATTCAAAATACACATCTTAACTCAAAGTGCACAAGAAACCTGTATTTATATAGTTTTCAAGTCTCTGAGACTTGTCTTAACTCAGGGAGTACACATGCTTTTCTCTATGTGTATTTATGCACACGGGTACTGCATTACATCGTATTATGCCTTTTAGCTGTAAAATAGGCACTTTTTGTACACAGTACAGAAAAAAAAACACTGCTTGGCCGACTAATACAGGTTTGGTACCAAACTCAAAAAACACATCTTAACTCAAACGAAAGGTGTATTTAATGTATTCTTGTTTCTGAGAGTTGTTTTAACTCAGGGAGTACAAATCATTTCCCCATGTGTGTTTATAGAGTTGGGTACTGCATTACATTACATTACATTATGCGTTTTAGCTGTAAAACAGGCACATTTTTACACAGTATACAAAAGAAAGAACATTGCTTGGCTGGTTAATAAAAGGTTGGTACAAAACTCAAAAAAGTCGTCTTAAGTCAAACTGCACAAGTAACATGTATTTAGTGTTTTTTAGTCTCTGATACTTGTCTTACCTCAGGAAGTACACGTTTTCTCCATGTGTATTTATACAGATGGGTACTGTATTACATTGTATCATGCGTTTATCTATGAAAAAGGCACTTTTTGGTACACAATATACAAAACGAAGAACAATAGTTGGTCTGCTAATACAAGGTTGGTACCAAACTTAAAAAGCCTGTCTTAATTCAAACTGCAAAAGTAACGTATATTTAGTGTTTTCTAATCTCTGAGACTTGTCTTAACTCAGGGAGTACACTTGTTTTCTCAATGTGTATTTATAAGACAGGTACTGCATCACATTTTGTCATGCATTTTACTTGTAAAAGAGGCACTTTATGACACACAATATAAAAAACAATGAACACTGCTTGGCTGGCTAATACAAGGTTGGTACCAAACTCAAAAAACCCATCTTAACTCAGTCTGTACAAGTAACATGTATTTAGTGTTTTCTAGTCTCTGAAACTTGTCTTACCTCAGGGGGTACACATGTTTTCTCCATGTGTATTTATACAGATAGGTACTGCATTACATTGTATCATGTGTTTTAGCTATGAGAGAGGCACTTTTTGCTACACAATATACAAACAAAGAGCACTGCTTGGTCAGCTAATACAAGGTTGGTATCAAACTAAAAAAACACGTCTTAATTGAAACTGCTCACCTAAGTTGTATTTAGTGTTTTCTAGTCTCTGAGAGTTGTCTTAACTCAGAAAGTATACATGCTTTTATTTTTGTGTATTTATACAGACGGGTAGTGCCTTATATTGTATCATGCACTTTAGCTGTAAAACAGGCACTTTTTATAAACAATATACAAAACAATGAACACAGCTTGGCTGGCTAATACAAGGTTGGTACCAAATTCAGAAAACTCGTCTTAACTCAATCTGCACAAGTAACCTGTATATATTGTTTACAAGTCTCTGAGAGTTGTCTAATCTCAGGGAGTACACATGCTTTTCTCCATATGTATTTACACAGATGGGTACTGCATTATATTTTATTATGTGTTTTATGTGTAAAACAGGTACTTTTTAAAAACACAGCATACAAAACAAAGAACACTGCTTTTCCAGCTAATACAGGGTTGGTACCAAACTCAAAAAACACGTCTTAACTAAAACTGCACAAGTAAGTTGTATTTAGTGTTTTCAAGTCTCTGAGACTTGTCTTAACACAGGGAGTACACATGGTTTTCTCCATGTGTATTCATGCAGAAGGTTACTGCATTACATCTTATCATGCATTTTAGCTGTAAAACAGGCACTTTTTTTCACAGTATACAAAAAAATTACATTGCTTTGCCAGCTAATGCAGGGTTGTTAACAAACTAAAAAAATACGTCTTAACTCAATCTGCAAAAGTAGCCTGTATATACTGTTTTTAAGTCTCTGAGACTTGTCAAACTCAGGGAGTGCACATGCTTTTCTCCATATGTATTTATACAAATGGGTATTGCATTATAGTGTATTATTTGTTTTAGCTGTAAAACAGGCACTTTTTAAAAACAGTATACAAACCAAAGAACACTGCTTGCCCAGCTAATACTGGGTTGGTACCACACTCAAATAACATGTCTTAACTGAAACTGCTCACTTAATATGTATTTAGTGGTTTCTAGTCTCTGAGACTTGTCTTAACACAGGGAGTATACATGGTTTTCTTTTTGTGTATTTATACAGACAGGTAGTGCATTATATTGTATCATGCAATTTAGCTGTAAAACAGGCACTTTTTGATACAAAATATACAAAACAATGACCACTGGTTGGCCGACTAATACAAGATTGGTACCAAACTCAAAAAACTCGTCTTAACTCAAACTGAACAAGTAACATGTATTTAGTGTTTTTTAGTCTCTGAGGCTTGTCTTATGTCAGAGAGCACACATGCTTTTTTCCTTGTGCATTTATACAGCCGGGTACTTCATTACATTTTATCATGCATTTTAGCTGTAAAACAGGCATTTTTGGTACACAGTATAAAAAAACAAGAAAACTCCTTGCCTGGCTAATACAGGGTTGGTACCCAAGTCAAAAAACATGATATAACTCAACGTGCCATAGTAACGTGTATTTCATGTTTTTTAGTGTCTGAGGCTTGTCTTATGTCAGAGAGCACACATGCTTTTCTCCTTCTTTATTTATACAGCTGGGTACTGCATTACATTGTAACATGGGTTTTAGCTGTAAAACAGGCAATTTGATACACAGTATACAAAACCAAGAAAACTCCTTGCCTGGCTAATACAATGTTGATACCCAAGACAAAAAACACGTCTGAACTCAAAGTGCACAAATAACGTGTATTTCGTGTTTTTTAGTCTCCGAGGATCATCTTAAATCAGAGAGCACATATGCTTCTCTCCTTGTGCATTTATACAGCTGGGTACTGCATAATATTGAATCACGAATGTTAGCTATAAAACAGGCATTTGTGGTACACAGTATACAAAACTAAAAAAATCCTTCCATGGCTAATACAGAAATGGTACCCAAATCTAAAAATACATCTTAATTCACAGTGCCATAGTAACGTGTATTTCATGTTTTTTAGTCTCTGAGCCTTGTCTTAAGTCAGAGAGCACACATGCTTTTCTTCTTGTGCATTTATACAGACGGGTACTGCATTACACTGTGTCATGTGTTTTAGCTGTATGAGAGGCATTTTTGGTGCGCAGTATACAAAACCAAGAAAACTACCTGGTTGGCTAATGCAGGTTTGGTACTGAAGTCAAAAAACATATTTATATTCAAAGTAAAAAAATTAACGAGTATTTCATGTTTTTTAGTCTGTGAGGCTTGTCTTATGTCAGAGAGCACATATTCTTTTCTCCATGTGTATTTATACAGCTGGGTGCTTCTCTACACTGTATCTTGTATTTTAGCTGCAAAACAGGCATTTTTTTGTACACAGTATACAAACCAAGAAAACTACCTGCCTGGATAATACGGGGTTGGTATCCAAGTCAAAAAACACATCTGAACTCCAAATGGAAAAGTAACATATATTTCATGTTTTTTAGTCTCTGAGGCATGTCTTATGTCAGAGGGCACACATTCTTTTTTTTATTGTGTATTTATAAAGCCGGCTACTGCAATAAATTTTATCATGCATTTTAGATGTAAAACAGGCATTTAAAGTACTCAGTATACAAAACACAGAAAAGTACCGGCCTGGCTAATACAGGGTTTGTACACAATTCAAAAAACATGTCTGAATTCAAAGTGCCCAAGAAACCTGTATTTCATGTTTTTTAGTCTCTGAGGCTTGTATTATGTCAGAGAGCACACATGATTTCCTCCTTGTGTATTTATACAGCCGAGTACTGCATTACATTGCATCATATATTTTAGTTGTAAAGCAGGCATCTTTGGTACACAGTATACAAAACCAAGAAAACTACCTGACTGGCTAATACAGGTTTCATACCGAAGGCAAAAAACATGTCTGAACTCATAGTGTCCAAGTCACATGTATTTCTTGATTTGTAGTGTCTGAGGCTTGTCTTATGTCAGAGAGCACCCATTCTTATCTCCTTGTGTATTTCTACAGCCAAATACTGCAATACATTGTATCATGCGTTTTAGCTGTAAAAGACGCATTTGTGGTACAGAGTATCCAAAACCAAGAAAACTACCTGCCTGGCTAATACAGGGTTGATACCCAAGGCAAAAAACATATCTGAATTCAATGTGACCAAGAAAGTTGTGTGTCATGATTTTTAGTCTCTGAGGCTTGTCTTATCTCAGAGAGAACACATGCTTTTTTTTAATGTGTATTTACACAGCTTGGTACTGCATTAGATTTTATCATGCATTTTATCTGTAAAAGAGGCATTATTGATACACAGTTTACAAAACAAAGAAAACTACCTGTCTGGCTAATACATGGTTGGTACCCAAGTCAAAAAACAGATCTGAAGTCAATGTGCCCAAGTAACATGTATTTCGTGTCTCATAGTTTCTGAGCCTGGTCTTATATCAGAGAGCACACATGTGTTATTCCTTGTGTATTTATACAGCCGGGTACGACATTACATTGTATTATGCATTTTAGATGTAAAAAGAAGGCAATTTTGGTACACAGTATAAAAAAACCAAGAAATCTACCTGCCTGGATAATACAGGGTTGGTACCCAAGTCAAAAAACACATGTGTATTCCAAGTGATAAAGTAACATGTATTTCATGTTTTTTAGTCTCTATGGCTTGTCTTACGTCAAATAAAAAAATACATGCTTTTTTATTGTGTATATATACTCAGTATACAAAACCAAGAAAAATACCCGCCTGGTAAATCTGGGGTTGTTATCCAGGTCAAAAAACACATCTGAACTCAAAGTGCCCAAGAAACCTGTATTTCATGTTTTTTAGTCTCTGAGGCTCGTATTATGTCAGAGAGCACACATGCTGTTCTCCTTGTGTATTTATACAGGCAGGTACTGCATTACAATGTATCATGCATTTAGCTGTATGAGAGGCATTTTTGGTATGCAGTATCCAAAACCAAGAAAACTACCTACCTGGCTAATACAAGGTTGGCATTGAAGTAAAAAAACACATTTATATTCAAAGTCAAAAATTAACGTGTATTTCATGTTTTTTAATCTCTGAGGCTTGTCTTATGTCAGAGAGCACATATTCCTTTCTCCTTGTGTACTCATACAGCCGGGTATATCATTACATTGTATCATGTGTTTTAGCTGTAAAACAGGCATTTTTGGTACACAGTATACAAAACCAAGAAAACTACGTCCTGGCTAATACAGGGTTGGTATCCAAGTCAAAAAACACATCTGAACTCCAAGTCCTAAAGTAACATATATTTCATATTTTTTTAGTCTCTGAGGCATGTCTTATGTCAGAGAGCACACATGCTTTTTTTTTTATTGTGTATTTAAAGAGCCAGGTACTGCATTAGATTTTATCATGCATTTTAGATGTAAAACAGGCTTTTAAGGTACGCAGTATACAAAACAAAGAAAACTACCTGCCTGGTTAATACAGGGTTGGTACCCAAGTCAAAAAACATGTCTGAACTCAAAGTGCCCAAGAAACCTGTATTTCATGTTTTTTAGTCTCTGAGGCTTGTATTATTTCCGAGAGCACACATGATTTTCTCCTTGTGTATTTATACAGCCAGGCACTGCATTACATTGTATCATGCATTTTAACTGTAAAGTAGGCATTTTTGGTACACAGTATACAAAACCAAGAAAATAAGTGCCTCACTAATACAGGAGGGTGCCCAAGTCAAAAAACATGTCTGAAATCAAAGTGCCCAAGTAACAAGTATTTCTTGATCTTTTGTGTCTGACGCTTGTCTTATGTCAGAGAGTACATATTCTTTTCTCCTTGTGTATTTAAACAGCTGGGTACTGTCTTATATTGTATCATGCCTTTTAGCTCTAAAACAGGCATTTTTAGTACACAGTATACAAAACCAAGAAAACTACCTGCCTGACGAATACAGGGTTTGTACCCAAGTGAAAAAACATGTCTGCACTCAAAGTACCCAAAAACCTGTATTTCATGGTTTTTGGTCTCTTAGGCTTGTCTTATGTCAGAGATCACACATGCTATTCTCCTTGTGTATTTATACCACCGAGTACTGCATTACATTGTATCATGTGTTCCAGCTGTTAAAAGAAAGGCAGTGTTGGTACTCAGTATACTAAACCAAGAATACTACCTGCCTGTATAATACAGGTTTGTTATCCAAGACAAAAAACACGTCTGAACTCAAAGTGCCCAAGAAACCTACATTTCATGTTTTTTAGTCTCTGAGGCTTGTATTATGTCAGAGAGCACACATGCTTTTCTCCTTGTGTATTTATACAGCCGGGTACTGCATTACATTGTATAATGCATTATAGCTGTAATGCAGGGATTTTTGGTACATAGTATACAAAACCAAGAAAACTAAGTGCCACCCTAATACAGGAGAGTAACTAAGTCAAAAAACACATCTGAATTCAAAGTGCTAAAGTAACATGTATTTAATGTTTATTAGTCTCTGAGGCTTGTCTTATGACGCAGAGCAAACATGCTTTTTTTATTGTGCATTTATACAGCTGGGTACTGCATTACATTGTATCATGCCCATAAGCTGTAAAACAGGCAGTTTTGGTACACAGTATACAAAACCAAGAAAACTACCTCCTGGCTAATACAGGGTTGGTATCCAAGTCAAAAAACACATCTGAACTCCAAGTGCTAAATTAACAGGTATTTCATGTTTTTTAGTCTCTGAGGCATGTCTTATGTCAGAGAGCACACAAGGTTTTTTTTTTTATTGTGTATTTAAAGAGCCAGGTACTGCATTAGATTTAATCATGCATTTTAGATGTAAAACAGGCATTTAAGGTACACAGTATACAAAACACATAAAACTACCTGCGTGGCTAGTACAGGGTTGGTACCCAAGTCAAAAAACATGTCTAAACTCAAAGTACCAAGAAACATGTATTTCATGTTTTTTAGTCTCTGAGGCTTGCATTATGTCAGAGAGCACCCATGATTTTCTCCTTGTGTATTTATACAGCCAGATATTGCATTACATTGTATCATGCATTTTAACTGTAAAGCTGGCATTTTTGGTACACAGTATACAAAACTAAGAAAAGAAGTGCCTCACTAATACAGGAGGGTGCCCAAGTCAAAAAACACATCTGAACTCAAAGTGCCGAAGTAACATATATTTCTTGATCTTTTGTGTCTGACGCTTGTCTTATGTCAGAGAGCACATATTCTTTTCTCCTTGTGTATTTAAACAGCTGGGTACTGTGTTACATTGTATCATGCCTTTTAGCTGTAAAACAGGCATTTTTGGTACGCGGTATACAAAACCAAGAAAACTACCTGCCTGGCTAATACAGGGTTGGTACTGAAGTAATAAAACACATTTATATTCAAAGTCAACAATTAACGTGTATTTCATGTTTTTTAGTCTCTGAAGCTTGACTTATGTCAGAGAGCACATATTCTTCTCTCCTTGTGTATTCATACAGCCGTATACATCATTACATTGTATCATGTGTTTTAGTTGTAAAAGAGGCATTTTGGTACACACTTTACAAAACCAAGAAAACTACCTCCTGGCTAATACAGGGTTGGTATGCAAGTCAAAAAACACATCTGAACTCCAAGTGCTAAAGTAAAATGTATTTCATGTTTTTTAGTCTCTGAGGCATGTCTTATGTCAGAGAGAACACATGCTTTTTTTTATTGTGTATTTATAGAGCCAGGTACTGCATTAGATTTTATCATGCATTTTAGATGTAAAACAGGCATTTAAGGTACACAGTATACAAAACATATCAAACTACCTGCGTGGCTAATACAGGGTTGGTACCCAAGTCAAAAAACGTGTCTGAACTCCAAGTGCCCAAGAAATTTGCATTTCATGTATTTTAGTCTCTGAAGCTTGTATTATGTCTGAGAGCACCCATGATTTTCTCCTTGTGTATTTATACAGCTAGATACTGCATTACATTGTATCATGCATTTTAACCGTAAAACTGGCATTTTTGGGATACAGCATACCAAACAAGAAAATAAGAGCCTCACTAATACAGGAGGGTGCCCATGTCAAAAAACTCGTCATAACTCAAAGTGCCCAAGTAACATGTATTTCTTAATCTTTTGTGTTTGACGCTTGTCTTATGTCAGAGAGCACACATACTTTTCTCCTTGTTTATTTAAACAGCTGGGTACTGTGTTACATTGTATCATGCCTTTTAGCTGTAAAACAGGCATTTTTGGTACACAGTATACAAAACGAAGAAAACTACCTACGTGTCTAATACAGGGTTTGTACCCAGGTCAGAAAACTAGTCTGAACTCAAAGTGCCAAAGAAACCTGTATGTTGTGTTTTTTATTCTCTAAGGCTTGAAATATGTCAGAGAGCACACATGCTTTTCTCCTTGGGTATTTATACAGGTGGTTACTGCTTTACACTGTGTCATGCGTTTTAGCTGTATGAGAGGCATTTTTGGTACGCAGTATACAAAACCAAGAAAACTACCTGCCTGGCTAATACAGGGTTGGTACTGAAGTAATAAAACACATTTATATTCAAAGTCAACAATTAACGTGTATTTCATGTTGTTTATTCTCTGAGGCTTGACTTATGTCAGAGAGCACATATTCTTTTCTCCTTGTGAATTCATACAGCCTTATACATCATTACATTGTATCATGTGTTTTAGTTGTAAAACAGGCATTATTGGTACACAGTATACAAAACCAAGAAAACTACCTCCTGGCTAATACAGGGTTGGTATCCAAGTCAAAAAACCACATCTGAACTCCAAGTGCTAAAGTAAAATGTATTTCATGTTTTTAAGTCTCTGAGGCATGTCTTATGTCGGGGAGCACACATGTTTTTTTTTTTTATTGTGTATTTATGGAGCCAGGTACTGCATTAGATTTTATCATGCATTTTA
>JANHMN010000021.1:49063081-49079854 GCA_030674055.1 Rhabdomys pumilio | reverse complement strand
ACACACACACACACACACACACACACACACACACACACACACACACAAAGTCTCTGAAGGACTAGGAACATCCTCTCCCACTGAGGCCAGACAAGGCAGCCCAGTTAGGAGAATTGGATCCACAGGCAGGTAGGCAACAGATTTATGGACAGCTCTTTCTTAAGTTGTTGGGGAATGGGGAAGGATCTGCATGAGGAGGTACTGGGAGGAGAGGGTGGGATCATATTGGGATGTAAAGTGAATAAATAAATTTAAAAAATAAAAGCAGGGGAGCATTTTTATATTCAAGCTCAAAGTACATAGCAAATGATTACAAAAGTGAAAATTTTTGCAGTTAGTAATTTAGTTAACTACCAGTCAGTTCTCAGAACACACCATGAACAATGGTAACAATTTACTATGTATCCATCTTCAGATTATAGAGGAAGAACGAGCCAAAACAACAGGTTGACTTTTAACTTGGAATATGATTAGAGAAAACACCATAGGAAACAATATAGAAATTAATCAAATATTAACATTAGGTTTAATTAGGAAAAGGAAGAAAAAATGGAGTCAGTTGGCCCTTAACAAATATATTTTTGATTTCTTTCTTTGTTTGAGACAGGATCTCATTTAAAAGTCCAGTAGACTTCGATTCACTAAGTATACTATAATGTATTATACACATTGAATATGTAATAAATAACAATATTTATTTAATCTTGTGCCTTTGGACCATCATTCCTAGCAGGACAGTCTTCTATTCTACAGAAGAGGGATCTGAGAATTTATTTTATATTGGTTTGGTTAGAAGTAAAGGACAAAGTTCTTAACAGGGTTGCTTCTTCATCAAAGTTTAGACCTGTCAATCTTGGGATCACTTCTAACCACAAAGACATGGGATTGATGTTAACTTCTCTAGAGCTAAAGCTAGAAAATATGTCCTCCCTGGTTCCTACAGTTGGAAGGGGAGATTTTCTGTGTTCTGATCTTCACAGACCACTTCTGTACATTTCTACCTTTCTATTGCTGTCATAAAACACACCATGGCCCAGACAAATTATAACTAAAAGCATCAAACTGAGCTTACAGTTCCAAAGAGTTAGAGTCAATGATGGCAGTATAAACACCTGGCAGTGGGAAGAGCTTAGAGCTCTCATTTGAACCTCACACAAGAGGTAGCAAGCACAATGGGCATGGTCAGAAACTTTTAAAGCCTCAAAGTGCAGCCATACAATACACCTCTTTCAAAATGGCCATACTCATGCTCCTTCCCAAACAGTCCCACCAACTGAAAATAAGTATTCAAACATATGACTCTATAGGAGCTATTCTAATTTAACCACCACATTTCTTCAACTCTTAGTAAAAAATTCTTTTTAGCCTACAACACTCTACCATATCCAAAAGTGTTGGTTCTATTCCACAAAGAATCAGAAAATAGCAAAGAGTGAACAAACCAAAACAAAACCAAAATCCAGCAGGGAAAATGTCAAATCTTGAAGATCTTTGTTCAGCTACTTCAGATTATGATGAAATTGCCTGGACTATAAAAAGGCATATGGATGTACACTCTTCCAGCTCTGTCAGCTGTAGCACACAAAGCTTCTTTAGGTCAACCCCACTACCTGCCTACAGCTTTCCTCAGAGCTGGTCCAAGAATCCCAAATATGTTGTGTATGCTAGTCTATTTTATTTTGTTAAAAGTGGGTTGGCAGGGCTAGAGATCATTCTGCTGTTAAGAGCTCTGTTAGAATCATTTTCATTCCTAGCACTCACATGATAACAGTCTGTAACTACAGTTCCACAGAAACCACATATCTAAGTAGTTGGGCATAAGCTGGTACCTGGCATACACTTGAATAATTACATAAATGACATAAAAAATGTACTTCTGTCCTACAAGGGAACATGAGAAAGTTGTTGAGTTGCTGTCCTCTTACAGTAGGTGATAATATGTGATATAAGAAATGAAAGGTATAATCTAGTTGATAGTTCCATAGAAATACTCCATTATAGTAGGAAAGATTTGGGGACAGTGTTGTGAATACTTTGGTAATTGGTCTGAGGTCGGGAATCAGAGATCAAATAGAAACTTACAACAGATTTAAACCTTGAGTACTTGACAACAATTCATTCCTCAAAGAAGGCTCCATTTCCTAAAGGTTATACAACTCCATAACAGCATGACCAGCTTGGGATCCAGTGTTCAAACACAAGAACTTTGGAGGATATTTCACATTCAAACCATAAAAGTTAATTCTGTAGCCAAATATCAGTGCCATGACCTAATAAAACACATTAGTACAAAGTTTGTTTTTTTGTATAATAACAGTATCATACGTTTTTTAACAAATAAAAGAACAAAGAAAGTTATAAATAAAAGCATTTAAAATATATTAGTGGAAGCATGACATAGATGTGTTACATCAAAGTGGGAAAATCCCTCTTATAGACTTCAGATTGGACCTCATGAAAATGTTAGTCGATCCATGGGTGAACACTAAGGAAGAATAGGAATGGGGACTATGAGCCACCTACAGGTTACATGGACCTCAGGAACAGATTACTTACAATGCCACAATGAAGTTCAATGATTCTTTTCTTTTTGATGTGCTTGGCCCACCTGTAAATGGAACCTAACCTGAACTTGAAACCTAACACTGAGTTATCCTAACCTTAATTCTTAAGCCCTTAACCCCTACCTGCTAACCCTAACCATTCTGCATATAAGGAAACATCATAACCCTAACTTTAACCTGGACCCTAAGCCTAACCCTAGTTCTATATCTTAATTGTAACCTACCCCATCCCTAGTTCTAACCCTAACTATAACCAACAAAAGATCCAGGAGGAGACAGCATAGAAAAATTTTAAAATACAAATTATTATAGCATAAAGGGAAAATTTTGAATTTTGTTGCATATTAAATTTTTATTACTGTCCCAATTTTTATCACCCCTACCTCTTTCATTCACTCAACCGATATTTTCTTATGATTCACCATTGAAAGAGATATGGTTTTGGTCATTAGGACTTCTGTTGCTTTGATAAAAACACTGACCAAAAGCAACTGTGGGAGGAAGGTTTAAAAATTCAGTTAAACTTTCACATCACAGTCCATCACTGAAGGAAGTTAGGGCAGGAAACAAAGCAAGGTAAGAACCTGGAATTGTGACCTGATGCAGAGGCCACGCAGAAGTGCTGCTCACTTGCTTCCTCCCTTTATTGCTCAGCCTGCTTTCTTATACCACCTAGGACCAGCAGCCTACAGTGAACTGGACCCTTTCATATTAATCACCAGTCAGAAAAATGCCCTATAGTATTAGCAAAAAATTAAAACACAGATGCAAGTTGGGTAGAGTTGCTAAACAGGCATAATTTTTAAAGTTATTTTGTATTGAGGCTTACAGATAGGACTATAAGTTGGTAAAAATGAATTACTGCTAGAGACAGATAGTTGGGCTTGAGTTCTACTTATGGGTTTCTCACTCTTGTTCTAGTTAGTTTTGGTGTCACAAACTAGAATCACCTGGGAAGAGAGAACCCCAACTGAGGAATTATCTCCTTTAGACTAGATGTGGACATGTTTATGGGGCATTTTCTTAATTGCTGATTGAGGTGGCAGCTAGGCCCATCCCACTGTGGGTGTTGCTATCCCTGCTTAGTTGAGTGTGGGTTGTATAAGGAAGGTGGCTGAACAAGGCAGGAGAAACATGCCAATTAGATTTCCTTCAGTTTCTATGCTTCCCTTGATCATGATGTATAACTTGTAAAATAAACTATACCCTTTCTTTCTCAAGTCAGATTTTATCACAGCAACAGAAAACAAAATAGAACTTTCTATTACAGTGTTATGACGCTTATCTCACAACTATTTTTAGGATTATATAAAATAATTCATGCAAAAGCTTTGTACTCACTGAGTGGTCACAGTTAGCTGCTGGACCGAACCTCTTAAAGGGGAATTGACATAGTAAACAGAGAACTCAGAATTCTCTCTCTCTCTCTCTCTCTCTCTCTCTCTCTCTCTCCTTATTGTTAGTCCCAACTCTTGACAAGGATATATTTGTCTAAAGAGACTGAAAACCTATGGTTCTTTCTTCTCCCCATAGTTGCCAAAGGACCCATGTAGTTCAGTCTTTGGATTATGGTATGGATTCTTACTGGTGAACATTAGCTAGTATGGGTCTAAAGCTGGGTCTGTGTTGGGGCTTGAGTATTAAAAAATGTTTGTATGAACACATGCTAGTTAGACCAAGAGTTTGCTGGGTCACCTTCTTTCTTTGGAGAATTGCTTTAATTACATATGATTTATATGTTACCTACAAACATGGTTATTCATTAATACAATATCAAGAAGCTGAAGGCATGGGTGTGCCCAGGGAAATAGGATGAAAGTACTTTATGAGTAGATTTGGCAAGTTGAATTCTAAATTGAATTCTACTGTTTCCATGTTGAATATTCCTTAAGAAAAGTAGTCTTACCCAAGGAAGAGCACACCAACTAGTTGTCCACTGCAAAACTGTCAGCCCTAAAAACATACATATAAGTAACATTATATGGATGGAACAGGTCACATTCAGGAATATATATGCATATAAAAATACATCCAATAATAATTAGTGAAAAAAGAGACCATGAATTGAAGTAGAGTGGGGAAGGCTATATGGGATGGTTTGGAGGAAGAAAAGGGAATGAAGAATTGTAATTAAATTACAATCTCAAAGGTTAAAAAAATACAATCAGAAAATAGAATAAAAGTTTTAAAAAATAAAAGACAAAGAAAGCTTTGTAGGTATGCTTTTCTTGACATGTGAATTGACTTGAAACACCCTGTTGAACTGTTCTAAAGAGTCAAAGAGTGAGTTAAGAAACCTATAATTAGTCTGAATCCTGTTCTTAGTATTTGCTTGTTCCTAAACTTTCTGTTCTGTTTGAGCCTGATTTTAGTTCAGTTTCCCTGATTAGCAAAATACAAATGCAAAACCTACAAAACAAGGTTTTCCTTAAAAAAAAAAAAGAAAGAAAGAAACCCATACAATAGAAGGTGAAACAATTCCTTTAAAAATCTCTGGAATTAAACTAGTAGGAAGTGCTTCCTTCTATAAAAAATGTAATGTAACGGATACCTACAATTAATATCTATGGAAAACACATTGAGTCGCTTCTCATATCAACCTTCTTTAAAAGCTGAAGTATATTAAATCTTAATTTAGTGAAGTTATTACTAAAGGAAGCTAAGATAGCTTGGTTTGAAAACATTACTTCTCTATAGTACAGTTTAATGCAAGAACAGAATTTGAAATTTTAAGATTTGTGTATAGTTGAAATAATCTTTAATTTTCTCTTGAATATTAGATCCTAAAGTTATTTTTTGGCAAATGCTAGGTTGTCAGGTTGGTTACATAATTAGTGGCATCATAAACTGCTTGTTTCTGAAGCAAGTGCATTTGTTTCGTGCTTTTGTGACTGAATCCAGACTCAGCTCCTGACTGTGAAAGCTAGTACAGCAAGATAGTTTTGAGAGTATAGATTTAGAAGAAGGTTTGAATATGAATTTGTGGATGATTTTCAATTGAGAGGTTGGAGATGCTGTGCTGGGAAAGGTTTTAGAGTGGCTGTAGTTTTATTTTCTATATTTACAGGAAGCCTTAGTGACTCAGGGAGAGAGCACAAGTTTGTAGCCAGACTGAATCAAGTTTGCTTCTGCAAATTACTAGTCATGTGACCGTCAGCAACTTAATTCTTTGACATCTCAGAACCTATTGTATAGAATGACCTTCCAGCCACACTGCCACCATCCTCATGAGTTGAGCTGTGCATTTTTGCTAAAGATCACCACAGCTGGTCTTATTGACTTTCGACTCTTTCTCATAGAAGGAAGTGTGGTGAAGGCCAAATAACTATCACCTAAGTATCCAGCTACTCTTCCCAACCAGTTGTATGCAATTCTGCCCTAATTACATGAAACTTTAATGAAGGGCTAGAGTATATAGTGTGGAAAGAAGTCTTAAAGGAGGCAAAGTTTAAACAAGCCAAGCCTATATTAACAGGTTTTTACCTATGCTTAGCTAGCAACATTTTGTATTTACAAATAAACAGATGGTCTGTCTTACATATTATTTTTGAAGTCTTGTTTAGCTAAACTGGCTGATCATCTATTCTCTATTCTTATATTTATAATAAAATTATTTACTGTTTGTTCATAACCCTGTCTTTTCAGGGTGCACACCAAAACCTGTGGTCACATTTCTAGACCACAGATCTAGGAACTCAGACCCAACCTAGAATAAGTGTTTTCTTTGATCATTAACTTGTCCCAATCTTATTTTTTTTTTTCTTCCTAGTATGATTACATACTGTAACATATGAAAGCTCACTGGACTCCTTTTCTAACCTATGAAGGCCTCACTATTCTACAAGGCAGAGAGCATATTCTACTCTTGATTCTAATTTTATTATATCTTCTGGCAAAACAACTTGAACCATCTCCTTAAACTTCTTATCAACTACCCAAACCTCCTAGAACTATTTGAATCAAATCAGAAATTCTGTAAAATCATTAATTTATCCAAACAATATTGTTTTATGAAAGTTCATCTTCAAATTGATCTGTAGGAAAATTGTCCAATAGAGTGGGCTATCTCCCAGAAAGCAATCACACCAGACTATAGGCAGTGAGAGTCTCCCTGCACCCAATCACACCATGCTAAATATATTAAGAATATTGCAATGATAAACAAGAGAAAGCACAGCAGCAGCAAGAAGCAATCTGGAAACAAAGCCTCTGGGACTCTGCACCCATTGTTGTCAGAAGTCATCTAAGAGAGGTTAAGGCTAGTGGATGACTTTCCTGAGATGGTCCACCCTTTTTTGGATGGGCTTCAATGAATCAGCTCTGGAAGGCAAGGCCCTAAGAGACTTCATTTCAGGATTGCTTCTTGCTGTTGATATACCTGCCTCTCCTTTCACTATTACAGAGTCTAACAATTCCTGGGTATTAGCCTACCCTATCTGGCAGATATTCTGCAGATCAACAAAGATGCTCTGTCTTGTAGATAATTTTGTAATTCCTAACAATGATTCTTCAGAATTCCTACATTTATACTAGTAATTATTGAGCACTTTATAAAAAAGAGCTGCAATTAGGTCTCTTCAAATCTTCAGGTATCATGGGCTAATTGCACTAAGAGAAAGCAGATATATTTACAAACAGGGAAAACATTCCTTTCAGGCTGGTTGTAAAGCCATTATCTGATAACTAAAGGCCAACTGGGAATGAACAATTTATTGTAGGTGCAAGGACAGAAGACAAAATATTGACTAGATTTATCTATACAAAACTTTAATACTAATGTGATGCTAGGCAGATGATTTGCCTCTTGACAAAACCATGCTTAGACATAAAAGTTGTTGTTCTAAAATTTTATGAACTTGTGGAGCTAGTGGCAGATGTTTAGATAATTAGTCTTAATAGAAACATTTGTAAACATCTTTGTATTGTTTTTTAAATTATTTTATTTACATTCTAATAGTTGTCCCCCTTCCAAGTCCCCCTCCCTGAGTTCTTTACCCAATCCCCCCAAACTCCATCTTTGAGAGGGTGTTCCCCCAACTGCCCATGCACCCCACCTCACTCCTACCAGCATTCCTCTTTCCTAGGGCATCAAATTTCCATAGGATTAAGCTCATCTTCTGCAACTGAGGCCATACAAGGCAGTCCTCTGCTACACATGTGCCTGATGTCACAAACTCTAACCCTCTTACCTTCATCCCTAACACCCTCACCCCCCTAACGCTAATCCTCTAACCTTAACTCTAACCCTAAACCCTGACCCTAGCGCTGAGTTACGACAGCTGTGGTCTAACCCCTAACCCTAACCCATCCCATCCACCCATCCTTCTCTAATTCTAATCCTAATCCCCAACTCTATCCCTAACCCTCTAACACTAACCCAGAACCTGAACCCTAACAACCCTAACCCTTCACCATATCCAGTACTTTCACAGAGTTTCCCTCTAGTTGATTTCTTTCATGCCCTTTGTCTTAATTTGTGTTTTATTGCTGTGAACAGACACCATGACTAAAGCACCTCTTATAAAGAACATTTAATTAGGGATGGTTTACACATTCATAAATTCAGTCCATTAGCATCAAAGTGGGAAGCAATGTCCAGGCAGATGTGTGCTTGAGGTGCCAAGAGTTCTACATATTCGTCAGAAGGCAGCTAGGGGAGGACTCTTTTCAGCCCTGGGTGGAGCTTAAGCATAGGACCGCAAAGCCCACCCACATGGTAACTAAGGTCTCAAACAAGGCCATCCCTCATATTAGGTATTGTATGGGCCTTTCCCATGGGCCAAGCATATTCAAACCATACCTCTGAAGATCACTGTGACCTGTAAAGGCTTTACTACATTAGTTACATTCATACTGTTTCTCTCCAGTATGTGTTCTTTTATGTTTCTGGAGATAATCTTGAAATGCAAAGGCTTTACCACATTGATTACATTCATAGGGTTTCTCTCCAGTATGTGTTCTTTTATGTCTTTGGAGATTACTTTGACATGCAAAGGCCTTACTACATTGATTACATTTGTAAGGTTTTTCTTCAGCATGAATTATTTCATGCCTTTGAAGCTGCCCGTGAGAGGCAAACGATTTACCACATTGCTTACATTCATAAGGTTTTTCTCCAGAATGTGTTGCTTTGTGTATTCGGAGACTAAGCTGTTGTGAAAAGGATTTATCACATTCATTACATTTGTATGGTTTTTCTCCAGTATGAATTCTTTCATGTCTTTGAAGTTCACGATGATATGCAAAGGCATTACCACACTGGTTACACTCATAAGGTTTCTCTCCAGTATGAATTCTTTCATGCCTTTGAAGTTCACGATGATATGCAAAGGTATTACCACATTGGCTACATTCATAAGGTTTCTCTCCAGTATGTATTCTTTTATGTATATGAAGATAATCATGATATGCAAAGGCTTTACCACATAGATTACATTTGTAGGGTTTCTCTCCAGTATGTATTCTTTTATGTTTTTGAAGACTACTGTGACATGTAAAGGCTTTACCACATTGATTACATTCATAGGGTTTCTCTCCAGTATGTGTTCTTTTATGTATTCGGAGATGAATATGTTGTGAAAAGGCTTTATTACATTGATTACATTTGTAAGGTTTCTCTCCAGTATGAATTCTTTCATGCCTTTGAAGTTGGCCATGGTATGCAAAGGCTTTGCCACATTGCTTACATTCATAAGGTTTCTCTCCTGTATGTGTTCTTTTATGTATTCGTAGATGACTATGTTGTGAATAGGCTTTATCACACTGATTACATTCATAGGGCTTCTCTCCAGTATGTATTCTTTCATGTACTCGGAGACTACTGCTACATGCAAAGGCTTTACCACATTGATTACATTTATAGGGTTTCTCTCCAGTATGTATTCTTTCATGTACTTGGAGACTACTGCTACATGCAAAGGCTTTACCACATTGATTACATTCATAGGGCTTCTCTCCAGTATGTATTCTTTTGTGTCTTTGGAGATTACTATGACATGCAAAGGCTTTACCACATAGACTACATTTGTAAAGTTTCTCTCTAGTATGTGTTCTTTTATGTATTTGGAGACTACTATAATGTACAAAGCCTTCACTATATTGAATACCTTCATAGGATTTCTCTCCAGTATGAATTTTTTCATGCCTTTGAGGATAACTGTGACATGCAAAGGCTTTACCACATTGAGTGTATTCAGAGGGTTTCTCTTCAGTATGATTTCTTTCATACCTGCAAAGATAATTGGCACATGTGAAAGCTTTACTACCATCATTACACTGATGAATCTGTTTATCTGTAGGAATTAATTTTACAATTTGGTCTTCTTTTAAAGAGAAATCACATCTTAAGGTTTTATCACTTTGCTTACATTCATGGTTTACCTTTCATTATGGGTTGTTTTGAGTCTTTGAGGATACCTATAATTGCAAGAGTGTTTATTTCATGCTCACATTTATAGCATCCTTTTTCTCTAGGAGGTTTTGCACATATTGAGGAGAAGTGGAAGAGCTCAGAACTTTATCACACTAAGTACATTCATAAATTTTCCTATATTGTGAAATAGACTTCTTTTGTATACTACATATACAAAGTGAGCCAGGACAAACAGAAAAGAATTTCCACATTTCTAGTACTCACAGGGATACACTGCAGTGTGAGTTTGTGGATGAATTCCCAATGAAGTTGTAAAACCATTTATGAACATGTATCACATTGAGAAAGTCTACTCAAATGCGGAATACTACATATCTTCTAATTATTATGAGAGAGAGGTACATTGCTTGTTTTCAATATCTCTATGCTTACATGGGTTATATCCATTGTGACACAGGAAAAGAAGACTAACAAAGGAAAGGGTTCCACACAATTGTGCATTCACAGAATTCAACTTTTTGTTCATCATAGACCTGTGGTATAGAGATTAAGACTTCTCCTCAACAACATTCTTGACTCTCATAAACTGCCCCTCTCACTAAACTTAGCAACGTTCTACTTGTATATGAGTAACACTGGCTTTACTATGGAATATTTGCTTATTAGAAGGTTTGGAATATATACTTATCACCTATTCAATGTGTATATCTTTTGCAATATATGAGTGGTATGAGACTAGATTGGCAGTTGTATAGAGTAGCTGTAATATGGCTATGATTCAAAATGGTATTATCTGTTAAAGAATTGTTTCCTTGTCTTCTTTCTCAGAGGAATGCCCTACAAACACAAATTGGACACCTGACACTGAGGTACATAAATTTGGGAGAATTTAATAATCATAAATACACTTTTTACACTGTTTTTTAAACTTCCAGGACACATTAACATTTCTTCAGAGGCATATTCATATCAACTTGCACATAAAAATTACCTTCCATGTCTTCTGAAACTTTGACATTGTTCTTCAATATTATGGTCTTCCCAATTGTAGCCTAAAATACAGTACCAGAGAATGTATGATATATTATTGGAAATTAGACAAAATTTAAGTTATTACCTTTAGTGAACCTGATTTATTCACCTCATTCTTCCTCATTTTCAATTGAAATTACAGAAAAGCATCAGTAACAAAGAAAACTTTGTCCCCTTATTTTAAAAAGTGAAAGGTAATTCACTGTCTTACCTATAGCAGTGAGGTTCTTGTAGGTCTCCAGCATCACATCTCTGTAGAGCCTCTTCTGTGAATGATCCAGCAAATCCCACTCTTCCCAAGTGAAGTTCACATGCACATCATTGTAAGTCACTGCATTCTACAATATCCCATATATGTGTATAACAAAAGCATAATACAGACATCAATGTAAATGTATGCTTCTTTGACAATATTTTCATGTAATTTTGGTGCTTCCTCTACTTTTTTTCCAGACACAGAAGTTCTGATGTAATCACTAAGTCATTTTAGAAGAAAACTGAACAACGAGGTTCACCTTTGTCATTTCTCTGCCCTTTGAATAGGATACAGCCTTGAAATGGCAATCAACAGACATTAAGAGAAAGAGAGTGACAAGCAAACAGTACTGAGCACACATCAGAGAAATTGTGTGAACAATTGCTAACTACAAAACATGATGGGTAAATTGAGTATACTGACTCATATCTTTAATCCCAGCAATAGTACACATTTTGGCACAATGTGACTTCTGTACTTACCAGGAAGCTACAATGATCAGAAGGTTTACCACATTTGTGAAAGAATAAGGGAATGCAGAGAAAAAGCCAAGAACATAAGCCCTAAATTATAGTCAAGCTTTAATCAAAAGACCTAAAGAAACTCAGTCAGGAAAAATGTAAACTTGACAAATATTACCTATGATTGCAGATTAATACAAATTAAATAAACACAAACTTCACAACTCCCAGAAAAATGACTCAAAGTGACCCTTAAACTGTTATATTTCTGACCCTCCAACCAATACTGATCTCACTTCCAAACAGAGAGGCCCCAGGTTCTAGAGCTCTCTTTGTATGGAGGTGATCAGAAAAGTAGGCTATGGCTCAGCATTCCCCTGTGCCTCCTTGTGATCTCACACAAACCCAGCCCCACTGAGCCCACACACAAACCAAGGCTGAAGAATAATTTAATGCCTGCTTCCTGCCACATGGGTTATGGCACAAGATGTGGAATTTGACCTACCCACCCACACACCACCACGCACACCTGAGAAGCCTCTGCATCTCAGAAACTCCTTTTGTACCCTGGAATTGAATTTCCCTGAATCATGCCATTGTGGCAGGTGGTAGTGGAAAGGTAAAGGGATTTTAATCAAATATTGCTCAAGGATAATCATCATCCCCTTTCTACCAGTTTCTAAACTATTTGTAAAGTGTATCATACAAAATGGAATGTGAAATGTAATATTCTGAACTTCTAGAAGCCAGACCTTCATTTTTAAAATCTACCTTCCAAAAGCAATGCTTGTGTGTGCATACTGGACCCTGATATTATAAGCAACACAGCTTCCTATGGCCAGAGCTCTAACCTTGAGCCTCCTCCTACCTTAGGCAGGTTCAGAGGCTGCCACATGTACCAACAGAACCATAGTGTGGTTCACAGTCCATCCTAGTTCAATTAAATTGGACTCTTATCAGAGATTAGCCAACCTGCTCTTCCTGGTGGTCACCACAATCACCATGGCATGGCTTGTGGTCTCTCTCACAGCTCTCTGATGAACTGTATCAGAGAAGAAAATGGAAAGAATCTGCAAGCTATCCCCCACTTGTGCTCCTCCTGATTGCTAGCCTGCCCAGAGTCCTTCACTTGCTTTGACCACCCAGCTGGGCCTCAGGACAGTGCCAGATCCCCTACTGGAGAATTAGAGATTAAATGACTCAGACAGCACAGGCCTTCCCAGCTCTGCCTTTCCACCATAGGGGCAGATAGAGCCCTAGTATGGTAAATTTGTATTTTAGTAGAATCTTCCATCTTCCAAGGTCTTTTGTGTGTTCACTCCATTACATACTCAACATTATCCGGTGATGCCATCCTTTTGCTTCACAGGTGGGAAGTCCTGCAGTCAAAGTCCAGTTGAACTCAAACAGTAACAACTAACAACAACTGGAGAGGTGGCTATTTAGATTCTTATTTGCCCTGGTCATGAACCTACAAGATTGGCCACTTTAGACTCTTATTGATCATCTAAAATTGACTACTTACTAATGCTAATGCCAACTACTGTCAGAGCAGGAAAGCTCTCACCTTCCTTCTTCCACATCCCTTTCTATGCAGTGACCACACCAGCTTCAAAGGTGGTCAGTGAACTCAATTCTTATACAGGTTTTTCTTTATTTCTAAACCCTCTAAAAAAGTCAGGGAGGTAGGAGGACACTCATTTACTGTTCTCTCTTCCTTCTCACTGACTAGTCAGGGCCCAGCCTGGAAAGAGTTGCAGGATTGTCTTTCAGGCACTGAACAGCAGAGGTAGCAGAGGTGTTCAAATCAAGTCTTAACTATATAGCATGAGGTAAGCCTAAGCTATAGAAGATATTGTTCTAAGCAGAAACAAATTATCAAAGAACTTGAGAAAAAGGAGTAAAATTTTTGCTGGGCAGTGGTGGCACACACCTTTAATCCCAGCACTTGGGAGGCAGAGGCAGGCAGATTTCTGAGTTCAAGGCCAGCCAAGGCTGTCTCGAAAAACCAAAAAACCAAAACTAACAAACAAAAATTGAATGACTTGGAGTCATTGGAGAATAGAAACAAGAGATTAGAGTAGTGATGCATTAAGAAAATGGAATTTAAAAGGTAATACCAAAAATTGAGTTCCTAAAAAGATAAATATAATTGAAAAAAAAAAGAGGCATAGCTATACCAGCTTTAAAAAAGAACAGACCACTCCCTGATATATGAAATGGCATTAATAAGATATGGTTTGACCTTGATCCCATGTGCAATGTTAGCTGCTGAGACCTGTAACCTGACATACACAGCTACAACCTATGGTCTGTGTCTCAACCCTGTGAACTATGTCAACAGAGATTGTACATAACTCCATAGTGTCATCACCTAATTGTAAATTCAGTATTTATTGGGTCAACACAACCTCCCCAAATTGTACACCCACCAATCTGGTCTGTTTTTCTTCATATCCATGAATTAATATATGCTGTGAAATTACAAAATTACTACCTTGCCTAAACATGTCCTTATTCATAACTGTGACTCCTGCAGCTGACTCCCTTAAACTTTAGACTCTAATGTAGCTATTGCCCACCCTGTTTCACCCTGCAATGCTCACAGTAAACTGTTCCTCCTGTTCTGATCTGAAGGCAGAAGCCATGCTCCACATGCAAATCTTTTTCCTGTAGCTGCAATTGACAATTTGATTTCATGACTCAAATGAGTAATTTTAAAACTCTGTTTTGATGTATCCCTTTAACTTAAGGATTTAATAAATTAAATCAAGAGGAAAGCAAGGTCATTGCCCTGGGGATCAAGAGATTGGGATCAAGGTGACCTGAGTCAATACAGCTTGTCTCAGAAATATATTTCTGAAAAGCTGAAGATGCAGCTGTTGGGGGGGGGGATTACATACAATTAAAAGATTAATTTAAAAATTCTCTTTAATAACAGTTTGCATCCAATTCTGGTTTGTAGTGACATTTTTAAGAATTCTGTAATTTTGCTTTCTCTAGAAAACACAGAAATATTATAAGAATGTGTTTTCAGTTTCATATCCCAGGTGTAGAGATATGAGGCTGCTTCTGACTGTCTGCAGCCCCTGACCATAAAGAAGCATGGTTTTGCCAGCTATATATTTCTGTGATAGTGTATGTTTAGAATTCTGAAAACATTTTGGAGGGCACATAAATGTGAGGACCCCGAGTGGCAGGGTGGGGTTGTTGGCCTTTTGGGGAGGTTGGTTGTGATTTGTTAGTAGCTGTACCGTTAAAGAAGAAACAAAAGGAAAGAAATTAGATTCAAGGATCTCTTTCTCTCTATCCTTGTTTCTCTCCTATCTAGTGTTAGGGGTGAGACTGGGGGTGGAGAGCAGGATAAAGGGTGGAAAAAAAAAAGATCTACAGTGTCCTAGTCAGATGGTTCCACATGATGAAAAACATAGGAAAAGGAGGAGGTAGAAAGTATAAAAGCTGGGGTGGGGAAGTCTTGCACAGCTATTTCTTAAGCTAAGTAAGCTTCTTAAGAAGAATACCATGTTGTATACTACTTACATGAGGGAAATGGAAGGAAACAGGAGGCTTCTATGAGGTCAGCAGAAACATCATACAATGGGACACACTCAAGAGGAGTCTAACCAAACACTGCTGCACAAGGGAAACTCAGGGTGTCTCAAAAACATTACTGACCAATCCTATACTGCCCTTGGGACTGATAACCACAGCCCCATATGGTGAAAAGAGTTGTGTTCTCAGAATCTGAAGCAACCCCTCCCAAAGGCCCTGGCCCAAGATCTTGGGCCTTAGGGAAAGCTCCTAAGGTCTAGGCCTCAGACTGTTACTGGCTCTGCCAAATATGTTCCTGGGTTTCAGAAGGATCTATGACATTATCTGTACATTCTTTCCTCAGGGAAAGAAAGCCTTGCTTGATCAGGCCAGCACTCAACACAACAGTGTTTTTCCTTTTCAAAGAGTTGTCACCCTGTGTAGTCTTGCCCATGTGGCAAAACTATGCTTTTCTCAAGAAGAAAACTTTATGGAGCACCAGGCCCTAATGTTGATTATGATCCTGTAATCATTCATTGAGCAGTGTTGTTAGAAAGCTGCTCTTTGATATGGGGATGGGCCTGGTGGCTGGTTGTAAATCAGGGTTGTTTCCTTTGTTATGGCTTGGAGCCATATTTCTGGACAATCCTGGTGAACAAACCTGTATCCAAGCATTCTATCTCTAACAGGCCTGGTTAGCATACTACTTATCTGTGGGGGGTTTTAGAGGCAGTCCTCCCACAGACAGTGACTTGGTGTCACTATTTCCTAGGCATTAATAAATTCTTTACATCATCAATTCTACTCTTTTACATCACAGCTTAATATTAGGTTGCTACTCAACACATGAGATGCCTTTACAACCTCCACAAAATTAACTCCAAATAGTTTACACCCCTTAACGTTAAATGCTAAGGACAGAACTTATAGAAACCAGGGCTTCCGAGTTTCTCATCCTGCCAAGGATGTTTCTACACACAAGCCACTGTTCCAAATGCTCTGCGCAGATACAGCCCCTGTAGTGAAGTTATTCAGAGGCTACAGCTGGGTTCAGCGAGTGGCTAGGACCTCACAGGATCTCACAGGTGGTGAGGTCCGGTTCCCACCCAGTCCCCGGAAAGACATACCGCACCAGCTCTTTCTGTTCAGCCCCCTGTTCCTCCCCGTTGTTGGCAGTGACCCTGCGCTCACCATGTCGCAATTTCGGAGCTTGCATGAGTTGGCTCAGAGCATTTAGCAGCAGGGCTCAGATGACAGGACACGCACCTACTCATTCAAGCCTGCTTAGCTACTAAGCGGAACCTGCTGCTTGGCACCCGGAAGAGCCCGCCTCCTTTTCTGACTGGCAGATCTGTTTGAAGGCTCCGATTGGCTCCCATTGGTCTTGAATGACATTAGCACCTCCCTTTTGCGTTAGAGTGTGCTGATGGTGCACAGAACTGCGGTCCAGGTTCTAACTTGGCTACCTTGTCTGCCGGGGGGGGGAGGTACCTAGTTCTAGGTTGGTGCCTGTGTGTGTGTGTGTGTGTGTGTGTGTGTGTGTGTGTGTGTGTGTGT
>JANHMN010000021.1:49005940-49052952 GCA_030674055.1 Rhabdomys pumilio | reverse complement strand
CTCTCTCTCTCTCTCTCTCTCTCTCTCTCTCTCTCTCTCTCTCTCTCTCTCTGTTGAATGTTCGACCTCCTATTTCCTGCCTTAGTTCATTGGCCATAGGCTTTTTTAAATTGACAGGTGATGCTTTCATGAAGCATGGAAGAGATTTTCTCAACAGCTCAGAGCTTGTGGGAGTGGCTAGTCAACTTGAGGCACAGTGACTGGCCAACAATGGTTGGTTTAACTTGAGGCACAAACCATGAGAAAGAATTCATTCTGGACACTGCCTGGAAGGCTCAAAGAACCAAACACAATTGACCTAAAAAAAAAAAAAAAATCAGGGCTGGAGAGATGGCTCAGAGGTTAAGAGAACTGACTACTCTTCCAGAGGTCCTGAGTTCAATTCCAAGCAACCACATGGTGGCTCACAACCATCTGTAATGGGATCTGATCTCCTCTTCTGGTGTGTCTGAAGACAGCTACAGTATGCTCACATAAAAATAAATAAATAAATCTTTTTTAAAAAGAGATTTTTAAAAATAAAATAAATGAAATGATTCCTAATGTTATTCTGTTATACTTATAATGGGGTGCCTAGCTCAATCATCAGAGAGGCTTACTCTGCTAATGGGAGCATATGAGGACACCCATACCCAAACACTAGATGGAGCCTGGGTTAGGGCTAGGGGATTAGGGGGTTAGGGTTAGTATATGAAATAGAATAATCATTGCACATGTTTATTATTGTTATATTATCATGTGACAAAATGATGAATTGAAAATAAACACTATAGTTTCCCAGATCATTTAAGTTCCACTTAACACAAAAAAATACTTTGAGGTATCTATAATTTGAGGACATAATCATGCTTGTACTTCCTCTCCCTCTAGCAAAGGAACAGGGTGCTTTTTGAGACATCAGCACATCAGACATTGGCCCTCTTCCTTGGCTCTGTCTTTTGCTAATGTGAGAAACTTTACATTTTGCTAATGAGAATACATTTTAGTGGGATGGTATGAATGGGAATGGTGGTGGATTTGAGATCTTTAAGCACAGTGTAAATTATGGAGAGTGACTGGGACCATTAATGCCCATGAACTTCCTTGGCATAGATTAAAAGAGAAAGTGGGAGAGAGAGAGAGAGAGAGAGAGAGAGAGAGAGAGAGAGAGAGAATAAAAAAACCCTCTTCTGCCAGTAATAGCAAAGAAGGAGCAGGTCTTCTTTTAGCAGGAAAGATGTACATATGTTAATTTCAAATCAACATGTGCCTTATACAGATGAATTATTTGTAAAAGGAAATGAGAAAGAAACACACACACACACACACACACACACACACATGGAAAGAGAGAGAGAGAGAGAGAGAGAGAGAGAGAGAGAGAAACACCCTGGGGAACATTGGCATGGAGGGTGGGTTCTAAGCCTTGTTACTCTTGGAAGTTGGATGTCACTGAACAATGAAGATTCTTCAGCTGAACAGAGTGACCAGTTGAATTTTGCTAGCATATTTTATTTTCCTTATGCCTCTAAAGAGATAGAGAAGTTTACTCAGTATATCTCAGTCTATTTCCCCTCTACACTTAGCATATATGTTTCAATCTTATCATATATGTCAAAGTCTTGAGTTTTTTCTCACCTTGTGATCTCTTATAGAATAATAGACACAGGTTGAGAGCAATAATTTATGTTTCTTTTTAAAAACATCTCACTAGGGAAACAAACTACTCTTAAGGGTAGGCCACATTCCCAGCAATAGATGCTTAACCAAACCAAACCAAACACCAAACCAAACCAAAACCCCCAAAACAACAATTTCTGGTTTTGTGTTTTTAAGGGATTCCTGAGTGTGAGCACAAATGGGTCTCTGTAACTATAACTGGTTTTGTGGCTTTTCTTGGGCTCTTTTCTTCCTGTTTGTTTTGTCCACTACATGCTTGTTAGTATTTTGATAGACAGAAAGGGTGTAGATCTAGATGGAAGAGTAGGTGAAGAACTAGGAGGACAGAAAGAGGAGAAACCGTAATTGCGATACGATGTATTAAAAAAATGATCATTTTCAATAAAAGAAAGGAAAAAAGACATGGGAAAGACTTTGGAAACACTAAGACTGAAACAAAGACTGTCCTAGAAGATATTTTTGATTCTCCCAGGTAATCATAAGAGAGAAATATTTAAAATAGTTTGTTTTCATTTTCTTGAGATTGTTAGCACATTCTACCCTAACATTACTGCATGTTATTGTATTTGGTTATCAAAGATTCACAATTATTTAATATTACATGTGAACACCTATTAAATAAAAGGAAAGTTTGGCTAATGATATAAATTATAAGATGCATTCTAATTGTAGATATGTTACAGTTTTGAAAAATACACATTTAGGATGCAGAATATAATACAAAATGTCTAACCATCATCTCTCCTGCTATGTTGACAGAAAATATAATCTATTCATATAGTTAAAATATATTTCTTTGCCAAAGAATTCTGATATTTTTGGATTCTGAAATTTACTCTGGTTTCAGGTTTGTGAGGGGAATTAGTATTCATAGAACATCTTGACATTTTCTTATGTAAGGCTGACATCTAGTGGACAAATAGCATAGAAGCAGATGATCTTCAAGGCAAATGCAATATACTTACATAGTGCCGGGGGCTACTCCACCCGCGCCCCGGCTTGGGGTGGCGAGGGGGAGAGAGAGAGATGCAGCCTCTTCTTCTTTCTTCTCCTCCTCCCACGGTCCGGTTCTTCTCGAGGTAGCTCCTGGGCTGCTGCTGTGTGCTGATCTGCAGTCAGGGATCCTGTGGCCTGAGACTGGCACTAGTATCCCAGCCTTAAGACCAGCAAGGGGTTAAGTAGATAGCTTTGTACTATCCTAAAAACTTCTTCTGAGGGTGAGAGACTGCAGGCTGGGGTGATTAACACCTGTAGCCTAACTGCAGAGAATTAGGCAAAGTGGCCTTTGTTCTATCTCAGCAGGAACTGCTGGGCTCTAACTTACGGCTGGGTCACAGGAAGAAAAGACACTTAGAAAAGTTGCTATAGAGTTTATTAAGTGTAAAAAGTATCCTATGAAAGCTATCTGAGGGGAAATGTGGAAAGGTCCTGAGTGGGGAAGAAGAAAAGATTCCAGCAAAGTAAAGATTCTAAGGGAGAAAAACTCTAGACAGGGGAAAGGAAAGGGCGACAGGGTTTTAACTGACTAACTCTATTCTAACTCTACTAACTAAACTTGCTCTCTGTCTTTGTCTTCGGTATTTGTACACCATTCAGAGTACATGATCACATGTTACAAAGTTCATCACAAGTTCACACCAAAAATCGGATCATAAATTGAAATAGAAGTTTACAACACAGAATGTTTACATGAATATCCATTAGGAGTAATTATCTAACTAGACATTCATCACCTGTCTAGCTCCACAGGTTCGCAGAAAGTTTGAAACTATAACTTAAGAAATTAGTGAAGTTTTGTATAGATAAACCCAGGCAATATTTTCTCTTCTGTCCTGGTACCTATAATAAATTGTGAATAACCTCTATTGACCTAGGCTAATGGTGTTATGACTTCTTGGAATGTGCTCTAAGCAGGAGAAGGTCTAGGGGCAATTAACTGATAACACTCAGGAGACTGGCAGAGTTCTCTTTGCAGTTTCGACTATGCCTGAGGGACTTAATAGCAGTCCCGATATAAAAGACCTTAATAATCATTGATATAATTTTAGGAATTCTTATAGGATCATCATTAAGACTTAAGTGGTCATCTATATGTCTGTATAGCGAGACAGTACATCTTCGTGGGTCTGCAGAGATCTGCTACAAAGGGGTGTGCTATTGCTTAGTGATAGTAGCAAATGTCTAATAATAATAATAATGGGAAAAGCATATTAATAGCAGGAATCTTTCCTAAAATCACGTCCACCACAGCCTTGCTAATGGGGCACACTTGTCGCAGATTATATAATAATCCAAGGCAAGCCTTTCAGGATGATCATCTGCCAATTATTAGCTTGTCCCATTATGGCTCCTGACAACATAGATCCATAACATACATAAAAATTTGCAATATACCTCACATGTTTTCTGTTTTAATTCAATGAATCTAGGAGCTAATTTACTTTCAAATTTCTGTATGATATTGGTGGGTTGGAATACTCTTTGAGAATTTACTCTTGGTAAATCTGTGAGATATGAAGAATATCTGGAGATATTCTTGGAGCTGGAGAGATGGCTCAGCTGTTAAGAACCCTGGCTGTTCTTCCAGAGGTCCTGAGTTTAATTCCCAGTAACTATATGGTGGCTCACAAACATCTGTAATGGGATCTGATGCTCTCTTCCAGTGTGCATAAAGACAATGACAGTGTACTCCTGTATAAAATAAATAAATCTTAAGAAAAAGATATGAAGAATAAAGAATTTTGATAAAGCTGTTTTTTTTATAAAAAAAAAAAAACTGTCTGTGATGGATTGTTTAAAAAGATACCCAAAGAGATAGGATTGAGGGAACCAGAGGGATCAAGGACACCACAAGAAGACAACAAGAATCAACTAACCTGGGCCCATGGGGGCTCACAGAGACTGAACCACCAACCAAAGAGCACAGAAGGGCTGGACCTTATCCCCTACACATTTGTAGCAGATGTGCAGCCTCATGTGGGTCCCCTAACAATTGGGATTGCAAGCAAGCAGAATACAGACAGAGAAATCTCCAGAGAGAAAGCAGAACATAGAGAGAAGCAGACTGGAAAAGCTGTATCAAGCAGACCCCAGGTCGTTTGCTTGGATCCACGATTTGACTTCAAGACGTTTGTCTTCACCGCTCCCAGTCACTTCTTCTCTCAGAACCTCTCTCCATGCTGAGGCTGGTCCTTGGCAAAAGACATATTTTATTAAATAATGTGCAGTTTTTTCCAATTTCATTTATATGAAAAACATTAAAAAACATCAGTGCATGTGTGTTTCATGAGAAACTGAACTCTTACCTGCTCCAAAATCAGAAGCATTCTGAAGCTGCTGAGTTAAAGACTGGTACAGCTCATCTCTGGCTTGTCTTTGGTTTTGTTTCTGCTGGATGATGGACAAGTTCAATGATTTAATATTCTTGTCCAAGGGAATCCTTTGAAATAGGTTCTTTCTTGCTTTGCTTTTTCTTTCCCATGGCCTCTCATTCTCAGCTGAATGTGGCTTCTCATTAATGTCCTGTAGAACCCACAGCTGTCTCCTTACCTGAGTAGAGTCTATGTGGTACTGTGGACCTGCTCTCAACAGAGCATGAGCATGGCACATGTCTCCCTGTGTTTCTTCTTTAGGGCAGAAAACACATGGAACGGAAGAGGTAGATGGATTTGTATTTTGTACTGTGGGTATAGACTCTTCCTGAGGGGCTTGTCTATGCCCAGGGTCTTGCTGGAGACATATTTTTTCTCCTTTCACTCTGTCCATCACTTCCCGCACAATTTGGTCTAAACTGTTCTTTTTGAGGTTGTTGTAAGATGATGAAAGCCGATCTCGGGACCCTGTATACAGGCACATTTTAGAGATTGCTTTCCGGAGACGTTCTCTGGGTGAGTAGGGTTCAGCCTCTGGAGCCAGAATTCTGATGGATGGCACCTCAGTTGGGTCGAAATTCCAGAACATGTTGGATGGTGTGAACTTTTGGACAGGTGTCTTAGACACATAGGAGTAGAGACAGAAGAAAGCATCAGCAGTGACAGCCAGCGTCTGCACCTGCTTAAAACGGCCTAAATATAAGAAATAAAGATGATGACTTTAGGAGCTCATTGGCAAATTACATTTTTAACATGTCCACTCAAAGCTCCCCCAAAACTCCAATTTCAGACAGAGGTACCAGTTTACTCACTGGTGGTCCTCCAATTTAGAGTTCAGGTACTCATCGGCCCTTCTCTTGGATTCCAGACTTTCTATCTCCAGTAAATAACCCAACAAAGAGATTTTAAAATGGAAAAAGAAGTAAGAATTTTGTGCTGATTTGATTCAGCTAAAGGCCTAAGTGTAGTGAGATTTTTGGTTTCTTAAAAAAAAACCAGTTATATTATGTGAATATGTTCTTGTTTTAATCTAAGGTGTGGGATATGGGGTTGCTTCAGATTTTTCACAGCAGTGAACTATGATTTATCTTGTGCTCTGGCAGGGGTGTGATTCTACTAGCTGAAGATAATTTAAGTTTGGAATTCTGGGAACTCTTCAGAGGGTATATAAATGCCATAGCCCCAAGGCTGCTGCTCCCTCTCCTGGTGCTGGTTGCTGTCGATATGTTTTTTCAAGTGGTTGTGAGCAAAGAGACAAGAAAAAATGGCTATCTGATGGTGAAGATCAAACTTACCCCAAGGAACTCGATGCCCCTAATCAGCAGGAAGTTATATAATAAGATCAATGCCCCCTTTACCCTCTAAACTTTTTTATCCTAACTAGTGTTGGGGGGAATGGGTGGTGGTGGAAAGGATTGGGGTGAAGAAGAGTGATTAAAAAAAAGAACCCAATAAAATAGTCAAAATAGTAACAGCATTGGAAATCCTGAAGATTTTTTTTTTCAAGAGAAAAAAAGCAGTCACTAAGTACTCCATTTTTAGAAAAGTACAAATGAGACTGGAACAAGCAAAGGACAAAGTTAACCAAGAAAAATTATGGTATGGAGCCACTGTTGCAGATGAGAAGATAAGAGAGAAGAGCATGCATGGGTGTGAAGTAACACTCACTGGCCAGCATCAGGCAGGGATCCTCCATCTCCATCCTTTGCACCTGAGACTTCAGAAAGAGCTGAAAGTCAATGCCCTTGGCCTGAGAAGGGCTGCTGAAAAATCTTGCAGGGATACGAGATGTGTCTTTGTGGTCCTCGTGGCCGAAGCCCAGGCTGAAAAGAATATCTTCTGCATCTTCTTGTACCTGATCCAAAATCTCTGAGATGCTGAAGAGTGGAAGTTTTGGTACACAGGTCAACTTGGAGACATATAAGAATTCATAATATCTGTGATGTATTGAGTAAGAATGTCCTCCATAGGCTCATATATAAAAATATTTAGTCACTAGGGAGTATTACTAGTTTAAAGGATTAGAATGATTAGGTGTGGCCTTGTTGAAGGAAACACGCCACTGGAGGTGGGCTTTGAGTTTTCAAAAGCCCATCCAAGCCTAGGGTTTCTTTCTTTCAGCCTGTGGATCAGGATTTAGCTCTAGGCAACTATTCCAGCACCATGCATGCTGCCATGCTTTTCACCATGACGACAATGGACTAAGCCCCTGAAACTGTAAGCAAGTTCCCAATTAACTTTTATTTTTTTTAAATAAGAGTTGCTTTGGTCATGGTGTTTCTTTACAGCTACAGAACAGTGACCAGAACAATATTTAATAATAGTTTTGTAGCTTTGAAAAGAGCTCTCAATATTTGAACCTAATTTATATGTCTGGAGGCATGGGAATGTATATTCCAGATCTGTTTATAAAAATATCAGTATAGAGCTTTTAATTGTTTCTACAGCTGAAAACAAATTTAAATAAATATGAAAATGTTTTCTTTGCAGATGGAGAGCAATATAGAGCAAAGAAATATGTCTGCATTTTCAGTTCTCAGCTGCACATTGTTAATAGATTTGTTTTTTGCAAGGTTGTTTGGAGTTTGTCTGTTGCTGTACTTGCCTTAGAAGTTGTGTGAGACAGCTAAACATAGTGTGAAAGACCTGAGGTACATCCAATACATGATTTAGAGAGGTATTGTTCTTTCTAGCACTTTGTTCATCTGGAGAAGTGCTATTTTCCAGAAGATCAAGTACTACCCTTCCCCTTGCCATGCATTCTCTTATTCTGAATAACTTGACACCTGTGTTCAATAACTGTTTCAACAATGGAGTCAAGGTGTGTGGATTATTTAAGGCTTGGGCTATCGTTATCATTGTTTTCAGAAAGGATACTAGAATATTATAGACAAATTTGGGGCCATGTTAATTAGCAGCTCGACAGTGAAGTTCCTGAACTTATTCTTGTGTTGCCAGCTCCATGCTCCTTTTATCTCCATCATTGCAAGTTCCCTTATCTGTGAGATGCTCACATAAGATTTTCTTGATTAGTTACTCACAACCATGGCTTAATGTTAGAATCATCTTGCTAAACTAACATAATCCCTAACTGAATTCAAAATATTTATCTTTATACCCATAAATAAGTGCAGTTTTCATGCCTCATCAAGGAACTTCTCTTTGCCACAAATGGAGACCTTTACACACAATTACAACCAATAAAAATGCAGAGTTTTGAGCCCAGCTTTAACACAGTTACTACACCAAAGGCTCAGGATGGAGCAGAAAAATTATAAGAGCCAGAGGAACAGGGAATTTTTTGTGAGATTCTGTCCTCCTAGGAGTCTCAGAAACTACATGGATAAAGTTTCACTGACTTCTTAAACACAAACCAAACAAAAACAATAGCAATAGTCATACCAAAGTAGATAAAGGAAAGCCCATGAAGCCTCAGTCGTATATAAAGAACCACTGGCAACTAATGAATGCTGAGAACAGGAGAAATAGTCTTCCACAGGGATGAGCACACTAATTGGTTAACCAATATCAAATGGTCAGCCCTAAAATCATACATACAAGTAACGATATGCTGGACCCTACTTCTTTGGGATTGTAGAATATATTAGAGACATCCAGTCTCATGGATAAGCAACTTCTTGACTCTTGGACTTTTTATTCACAGACAGCCATTGTTGGGTTAGCTGAACCACAGTCTATAAGTTATTCTAATATGTCAGGAGTCATCATAGGACAAACTAATAACTAGCAGGTGATCTTCCTGAGATGGTTTGCTTCTGATTATAATCCACAACAAATTTGATCCATAGGAAAGGCCCAGGAAAAATTCATTTTAGGAAAGATTCCTGCTATTAATTTTTTTCTGTTATTATTAAACATATATAACAATCACTAGGTATTAGCTCACCCCTTTTGAGCAGATCTCTGCAGAGCTATAAAAATGTACTGTCTTGTAGTGATGTTATATAGACAAATAGATGACTTCTTAATTCTTAATGATGATCTTATAAGAATTCCTAAAATTATATCAGTGATTGGTACAAATAGGAATAATTATGCTCTGATTGTATTCTGAGAGAAAAGCTTTATTTTAACAGGAAGGGTAATATGTAGGAGGAGTAAGGGGAAAGGAGCACCGAGAGGAAAAGATGGAGTAAGGAGAGGAGAAGATGAAGTAGATGAGAAGCTCGGTAATGAGAGAGAAAAAGAGAGAGAAAGAGAGAGGGGACATGGAGGCAGAAGTTCACGTGTCTCCACTAGTCAAAGATAGTTTACATAGCTAGGTTGTGTATTAGGTTACACTTCTGATTGAGCATTACCATACTTATAAAGCCCTTGATTAACATTTAAAAAAATTGTATAAAAGCCAAATGGAAAAGGGGGGGCACAGGATAGGGGTTTTCTGGGGAGGGGAAATGGGGAAAGGGATTGACATCTGAAATGTAAATAAAATATCCAATAAAAAAGATATTATCAAGTAGATATAAAAAATTATATCAGTGATTATTAAGCTCTTTTATAGTGGGACTGCTATTACATCCTTTTCTGATAGTCATAACTGCAAGGAGAACTCTGTCAGTCTCCCATGTGTCACCAGTTAATTGCTTCTAGGTAGTAACCAGACTTTCTCCTACACAGAGCACATTTCAAGAGGTTGTAAAAACAATTAACCAAAGGTTGTAAAAAGGGAACTAATGATTTATTATAGGTGCTAGGACAGAAGATAAAATACTGAGTTTATCTATACAAAACTTTATTAATAACTTAGTTATGGTTTTTTTTTTTTTTTTTTTTTTTTTTTTTTTTTTTTTTTTTTTTTTTTGGTTTGTTTTTCGAGACAGGGTTTCTCTGTGTAGCCCTGGCTGTCCTGGAACTCACTCTGTAGACCAGGCTGGCCTCAAACTCAGAAATCCTCCTGCCTCTGCCTCCCAAGTGCTGGGATTAAAAGCATACGCCACCACTGCCCAGCTTAGTTATGGTTTTTAACTTTCAGTGAACCTGTGGAGCTGTAACAAGTGATAGATGTTTAGCCAGAAAATTACTCCTAATGCATATGCATTTAAACATTCCCTGTTGTAACCTTTTATTTAAATTTTATGATTTGATTTTATGTGCAAACTTGTGGTGAACCTTTTACCATGTGATCATGTATTCTGAAAGATGTATAAGTATTGAGGACAAAGATGAGATAAATAATTTTTCCCTTGCCTTGCTTAGGATCTTTTGCCTTTACCCCCTTTTCTTAAGTAACTTTCATAGGAAACTTTTTACAACTTAGTAATAAATGCTATATTCACTTTTCAGAGTGTCCCTTTTCTTCCTGTGACTTCTAAAAGTTACAGCCTCATAATTCCTGCTGAGATAGAGCAAAGGTCACATTACTTAATCCTCCCCCCCTGCTGTTAGGAGACAGGCATCAGTCGCCTAAACCAGCAGCCTTTTACCCTCAGAAAGAGCAAGAAAGCTTTTAGAACTTTTTAGTAGTCATCATCAGCATCTCACTACAGTTGGAGAGCTAGAATGTCCAGAGACTCTCAGACTTTAAAGTCACATGAGAGTCCTACTCTGTGCCCTGTCTCTACCCTCTCCAGACCAGGAGGCTCCTGGCACTAATAAATACCCTTTCTCTATTTAGGGAGAGATTCATTCTATAAATTCTGTTACTCTAGAAAACCCTGACTAATACAATACCTGAATCCTACTTCTATATATTTCCATTTAATTGAACTCTATATAGGTAGGGTTAATCACACGAAAAAAATGTTAAGTCTCAGTACCATGTCTCAAATTGAAATTTTGTCCTCAAATTTCTGACACTCTTATTATAGCCCACTAATACTTATCATTTTCCATCTTGTTTTAGATTTATTTGCATGGGAATATTGTCCATTCTAATAGTTGAGATCCTAAGATAAACCTTGCCTCAACTTTGCAAATTCCATACAGTTAATGCATGGACTGAGCAAAGCTTTATATTGCTTCTACCAACAAATTAGTTAATTAAAAAATACACACTGTTTACTTAACATCTATTATAGGTCTAGGTACTGTGATGGTAATCTTAGTACATCTTCTGGAGTATAAGTTCAGTGGAAGGAGGTTCCTGTGTTTTGTACATAGCATTCATTTCTGAGAAGAAGGTTCCTCTACACCCCTTCCTCATCTTGGTACAAACATCATCATATTTCTTGATTGTAAATAGAAAATGTATATAAGCTTCAGTATGCAAAGTCTCAGTCTCTCATCCCTCAATGAACCTAACCCTCCAAAACTTACTACTTACCTTGAACTGGTTTTGTTGGTCCCACCAGTCATACTGCTGGAAGCCAAACTAGAGCCAAGATCAAGTAACTGGCATGGTCTGGGTGTCTGGAGGAGATTCCTAAAAAGATGAAAGGTGATGTCATTCAATTTCAATTTCTAATCTATACCCTGACCTCAAACTCCCTCTCCTGGATGTATTTTGCCAGTGCTGAGGAAACCTAGACTATGCCTCCCCTGCCCCCTCCCCAGCCCCCAAACCCCCATTAGAAAGCCTTTCTTTTGATGGGCTTAGTCTTCCTGGGACTAGATGTCCCAGGGTGGGGTGGTACCCAAGAGGGGTTTTCCCTTCTTTGAGGAGGAGAGGGGGTAAGAAGGGAGAAATTCATAAGGGCAGGACTGGGAGGAGAGAAGGGAGGAAGCTAAGATGGGAATGTGAAGTGAATAAAATAAATTATTGAAAAGCAAAACCCTTCCTCTTTACTGTGTATTTTTGGCTTTTTGTTTAAAATTTCTGACTCTATAGTCTTGTCTAGTTCATTGTCACCTTGGATGATATCATTCAAAGTGTCTAAACTTCATACTTACCTAGAGAAGAGGTTTCCACTGGTAGACAGTAATGTGGCTTGGATAGAAACAGAAAGGCAAAAAACGAGTTAAAAAGGAAAAATGAAAGCACACATGCCATTTCTCTATCCATAAAATAGCTCCACTGTTTTCCTTAGTGGTATAGAGTTTGGGATTTCAATATCACCAAACATAGCCTAGGAGGTGCAACAGACATGTAAGTGAACACCTTGCCAGCAGTCTGAACTTGAGGTCTAGTCAAGAACCTGTCTGACCTGAGGGTGGGTGACTGATCTTTAGGATCTTTTTCCTGCCCATCACATGGCTTACTCATCACTTGACTGCCCATCTTAAAAGTATCTGGAGACATTGGGGAGAGACAGTCCTTCCATCTTTTTTTTTTTTAAGCCCTTATCCTCCTGCATCAAAATATACCTCTTAAAACTGCTTCTCAGTGATGGGGATGTAGCTCAGTGATAGAGCATTTGACTAGCAGGGTGGGGTATTGGGTCTGATACCCACTATAAAGATGAAGTAGGAGAAAGAGGAGGGAGAAGCTCTCAAACTTCTTTGGTTCTTTGGGCTTCTAATAGAAGTAACAAAGGTAAGTACATAGTAAATATTATGGTGCTTAGCATGAAAAGACTGTCAGGAATCATCATAAGCAGGTTAAGAAATATTTCTAAATATGAAGTACATTCTGTGTTTATTATATATCAAAACAAATTAGAAAATCAAGTTATTCTTTCCATCTAGATAGGACCCTAGAAAGACCCTGATTCTTTAAAGTTTTCCTTCCACCTTATCCTTACATCATACTATGTGACCCTCTCTGTATTGATCCCAACATCACACAGCTGAGCCACTCACCCTCTGCTCCAAGACTCAAGTCATCTTCAAAGCTTGTCCCATGGCTAGAGTACCCTACAAAAACAAAACAAAATTAACCAACCAACCAACCAACCAACCAACCAACCAACCAACCAAAAAAAAACCCCTCAAAATTTGCATAAAATAAACCCAGAACACAACACACACACACACACACACACACACACACACACACACACACACACGCCAACTGAACACTTGAATGTCTAATCATGTCCTTAACTACACAAATGTGCTGGATATTTACATATTCACAAAGCTTCCCCCAAGCTTTACATCAGCAACCACTGTCATGGTTTGATTCAAAATTATATATATTCTGGGCTGGAGAAATGGCTCAGTGGTTAAGAATGCTGACTGCTCTTCCAGAGGTCCTGAGTTCAATTCCAAGCAACCACATGGTGGCTCACAACCATCTGTAATGGGATCGGATGCCCTCTTCTGGTGTGTCTGAAGACAGCTACAGTGTACTCATATGCATAAAATAAATAATTCTTTAAAATTGTTACATACATTCATTTATAACTTATCTGTGTACTTTGTCATCTATAATCATCTTTACAATCTTCTACTAAGTAGTTAACACATGATGGTATCTGAGTACACTTAGGGATAAACAAATATAAATGTACATAGTTTGTGTGGTTATTCTCTAATAGCAGCTATTAACAAAGCAATCACTAATGGGTAAATTCTGAGTATTAGGGAACATTTGCTTTGAGGTAGTACTTCCATTTGTACTTTCTAGACTATTCTATAACAAATAAATGGTATTTTTCAGAACCTAAAGACACTCATTTTCAAGCATAAACATGAATGTGGATATATATAAACACAGACAGAGAGACAGAGACAGACAGACAGAGAGACACAGAGAGAGAGATGAGGGTCCATTGCACAGCATTCAAATAGAAAATAAAACAGCTCACCACTGTAGTTAGATTGCCCTGTTTCTTCAGAAAGTCCCTCTTCAGTGTCTCTATAACTAAAAATATAATTACATTTCCAACTGTCTTTCTTCAAATATCTCTCACATGTTCACATAACATGGGCCACCTAACAATTGGAACAGGATGGGAGCTGTCTCTGACTCTGTTGCCTGCCATTGGATCTCCTTCCTCTAATTGGACTACCTGGTTGGGCCTCAGTGGGAGAGGATGTGCTTAGTCCTACTTTGACTTGATGTCCCAGGGTGGGATGGTACCCAAGGGGGGGCTCCATTTATCTGAGAAGGGGAAGGGGGGTATTAGTGTAATAGTGTGAGGGATTTGTAAGGGTGTGACTCGGAGGAGAGGAGGGGACTTTAATCTGGATGTAAAGCAAATAAATAAATTATTGGAAAAAAAACACATAGAAAAAGACTATAACAAACATTGGTATCTGTCAGCCAATTTTTATGCATGCAAATATTTTGACATTTATTGCAGAAATAAATAAATAATATGCAATAATCAATAAACTATTAAAGATATAATTGGTATATCATTTAGCTTTCATTCTTTCAACTTTCTTCCTAGTGGTTTCTAGTCACTGGGCATGCTTTTTTTCTGATGAATAAAAAGATATAACCAGATAGGTCAATGGATAGGGAGACATTTTTGTTAAGTTACTAAGTTATAAAGCTTCTTCTTTTATTTTATATTTTTAAAAGAGTTCTACAGTGTATCAAGGCTGGCCTTGAAGTCCTAGACTCAAATGATTCTTCTCCCCAAGACTCCAAGTAGTTGACAGCACAGGTTCACATTACCCTACCATTACTTACACACCATTGCAAAGGCAAAGCATTTACATACTTGTCACATCACTGAGCTATCAACAAGTATGTTGGCCTGCTACTTTCAACTATAAGGTTTTAGATGTAAAGACTTTCAGTTATTTGTTTATATTTGGTTACTTAAGTAGTAACAAATCATAATGGTCAAATCTTGGAGCCTTACATTTACAATGTCACATTTTTATCCTAAGCTTTAATTCAGGGTTTATTTATTTATTAATTTATTTATTTATTTTTAGAATGTCGTAATTTGTAGTTTACAGTCTTGTGTTTCTGGGAGCTCACTCATTTCAGCTGTATTTCAGCATATGTGAAGTAAAAAAAGAATCACATTAAATATTATTTTGGATCACTTTAGGCCATTCAGAAAGTTGGATATTGTATTGGCTACTTTTATATCAACTTGACACAAACTAGATTCATCAGAGAGGAGCCAGCCTCAATTAAAAAAAAAATTCCTCCATAAACTCAGGCTAGGGTCAAACTTGTAGAACATTTTCTTAATTAGTGATCGATAGGGAAGTCTCAGTGAACTATGGGTGGTGCTACCCTTTAGCCAGTGATTCTGGGTTTTATAAGAAATCAGGTTGAACAAGCTACGAAGAGCAAGCCAATAGCAGCATTCCTCAATGACCTCTGCATCAGCTCCTGCTTTCATGTTCCTTCCCTGTTTAAGTTACTGTCCTGAATTATTTTGATGATGAACTGTGTTGTAGAAGCAGAGGGCCAAAACCAAACCAAACCAAACAAAAAAATAAAACAAAAAACTCCCCCAAAACAAAACAAACAAAACCTGAAAAGCCAACCAACCAAACAAAACTCCTTCCTCCCAAGTTGCTTTAGTCTTGGTGTTTCATTACAGTAATTGTAACCATAAGATACACATCTAAAAATGTATAATTAAATCATTATTGAGCAGGAATTGAATAAATTAGACAAGGAGATAAAGACATTAGCTCTACCAATTCTTCTTCTCATGTGTGTCTAGTGTAGCACTAAAATAACCAGGACTCTTCATCATGGCTTCTCATCCAAACTTGCAAAACATTGCCACCTTCCACAACTGGAAGATTGTCTTTTACAGTCAATGAATTGTGTCTAAGATTAGGGTAAGAAATACTGCACCTTTTGTAAACAACTAGAAAACCACAAAATACTTCTTGGCATCGCCTTTCAGGGCAGACTAAAATAAACAACCTTGGATTATTCAGTACTATTTATTTCCTGCTAAATAAGCAAGAGTGGGTTTATTTATGTCAGTTAATTGATGAGTTTAGATTATAGGTTATATAAAGCTGGAGACATTCCTGGATGGAAAATGAGGAGTATGCAGAAGTTGTACATTCTAGAAGTCACTCCTATAAGAACAGTCAGACCTAACTAGGTCACAGAAACTTCCCTTTGTCCAAAGAGACTGAGTCTAAAATGGTACAGGCTGGAGGAGTTTCAGGAGAGCCTTATATTTAAAAGTACTTTACAGAAAGCAGGCAATATATTTTAAAGCCTCTGAACTCCTCATGGTTTTGAAGCTCCTGAGCCCCTCCTGTGCTCTGCTCCTGAGGAGGAATGATCTGCCTCCAGCTCTTCCTTTTTTTTTTTTTTTACACATCATGTAAAATTGCAGTCAGAATAGGGAAAGCCAATGAAAGGGGGTTACCACTCATGCCTGTGAGATGCAGAGTCCCCAGATCTCTCCTGAATTCTCAACCTTCCTGCTAAATTTAATCTCAGCCTTGAGTTGCATTTGTCCAACAGCCTGGACTACTAACTGACCCAAGTCCCAAATCTCTTTGTTATGCCTGCACATAAACCAGTGTTCACTCTTCCTTATCTCTGAGTTCATAGGGGCCATGTCCATCATTACAGCCATCTGTCAGCCACATCTTTGCTTTTGAGTACTTACCCACAGCCCTGCAGCCAGTCCTCAATCTTATTGATTGGATTCCCTAGAAAAAGCAGACATTGGGTGATTGTTGGAACTGAAGAAAACCACACCTCCCTATGTAACTCAGGCATCCTGCAAGTTGTCCTTACAGAAGCCACAGCATGACTCTTTACTCACAGTGTGTGTGTGTGTGTGTGTGTGTGCATGTGTGTGTGCATGTGTATGAAAGGAATGTACTCATGTAAATATGTTAGACATGTCTCCACTTTCCTGTAGACTTCAGAAAGTTCCCAGTGTCCACACTACCATGCTTTCTACTTCCTTTTCCCAAAATTTGGGAAAAGAGATGGTTCCTTTCTCAAAATAAACAATGAAGAGAAAGAAAGAAAGAAAGAAAGAAAGAAAGAAAGAAAGAAAGAAAGAAAGAAAGAAAGATCAGAAAAGGGATGGCCCTGTGCTTTTATTTCCTAACAAATAAGCAAGGATGGTTTTACTGTTCCAAAAGCTTTCGTTTCAGACTACATCTCTGGTATTTCTCTTTGAACATCAGATAATGTGGGCTTTTGGAAAAAGAACAGCTGCTTCACTGAGTAAAAAATATCTTCAGAGAGACTTCTCAAAGGTCACTCGGGTCAAAGTTGCAGCCTGGATCTCGGCATAAACTATATGTAGTTTTGTTACACAAACTTAATTCATAGACAAACCCTGTTCTGTTCCTTGATTCATACAGAAGTTTTTCAGGGTGATATAAAGGTGTCTCTTTATGTTACCCAACCATATGCCTGTCACCTCCTCACATAATTCATGTATCATATTACACTACACCTCTCCCTTACAATCATTGAAGAATCATAATGGGACTTTGAGAGGTTCTACTCCAATCAGAGGCTATATCCATCCTGTGCAGACTTGTGCAAGATACAGTGGACATCTTTGTGATATTCAGCATTTTCTTACCTTCCTGGAAAACATCATCCAGGCTGGAAGGCTCAGGATCCAGTGCATCCTGCAGTGCAGCTGCTGCTTCCTCTTCCAGCACCTGGGTTTGCCAGTTACGACTCTGTCGTAGCCAGGCCCTTCGTTTCTCCCAGGATGTGGGGCTTAGCACTGATGCCTCCATTGTTCGAGTCCACTTTCAGGCCTTCCTACCACACTGATGCCCTCCTGAGAGTTGAAACATGGGGAAAAAAATCTTTTACCCTCTCTTCATATCAACTCCTCTAAAGATGACTGTCTAATCTGTCTGAACAAAAAGCCTGTTCACTGCCTAGTTGGGGAAGAAATAATGCTTAGCCATTTGCGGCTTCAACCCATCCACCACTGAGAGACCAGATCTTTGGGTTCGGACTTCGTCTTAGAGAACTTTACTTAAGGTTGAACTTGAATTAGCTAACAGGCTGGTACCTAGCACCAGTTTCCAGGTAACCTACCCCCAACCCCCCAGCCCCCAACAAGACCTCTGTCTAGCACCAATTTCCAGGTTATTCACCAACAAATCTGCACCCTCAGGTTACAAGCCTGTCCTTGGCACTTCACTTCCCACAACAACCAATCAGGGAAAACACAGAAGTTAAGTTTATGGTTTGGCTTCCACCACCAAACAATTATGTTAAAGGTCATAATGCGCCCCGCCTCCCAATCAGATGTGTGCCATGCTAGATATCCCTTTTTGTCTTTACAGATGCTTGCCTGAAACTAAGCTTAGGGCTGCCCTGACCGTTCTTTCGTGTGTGGCCCAAGCTCAAGCTTGAATAAGGAGACACGAATGCGATTGCATTGGAATCGGCTCCTTGGTGGTCTTTTGGGATTCACAAATGCTTCCTGGCACAACACCACCACCAGAAAAGGGAATGCTTGAAAAAAAATCTAAGTACCAGGTCAAGTATTTCAAGTCAATAAGTCTAAAAGCTTCAAACAGGAGTCAGGGGCCACTGAGGACAAAAATGCTGTATTAGAAACACTTTCCTTAAGGCAGAAATGTTAGTGCATGCCTGTAGCTCTAGTACTCAGAAGGCCCAGGCAGATCAATCAAAGCTACAGTTCAATAGAGACCACATTTAAAAGAATTGTTTTTTACTCTGTAATTTTGTATCTCAGACTCTATCATTGAAACTAAAATAGTTGAGGAACTGGGGAGATGCCTCAGTCAGTTAAGTGCTTGGTACACAAGTTTAAGGATCTGAGTTCAGATCTCTAGCACCCACATATAAGCCAAGTACAAGGGTAGGTCTCTTAATTTTAGCTGTAGAGACAGAGCTGAGATGGTCGATTTTTGGAGTTTGTTCATTGGCTAGACAACCTAGTCAATTCAATTAGCTTCGGGTTCAGTGAGAAACCCTATATCAAAAAATAAGGTGAAGAGATATTCAGGAAGACATTGCCATTTTCCTCTGCTCCTCCTCCAATTAATAAAAGAAAAGAAAAACAAAAATCTTTAAATTACACTTTATTTAGTCCTCATGGAGATAGCTTTTTAAAAGTGTAGAATTGGCAAAGTTTAAGAAGGCTAGATTTCTATGAAGGGATGTGATCACGCCTTTAGTACTTCTAGCTTGTCTTTTTTTTTTTTTTCTGGATTTGTTTGGTTTTCTAGGAAACACATGGTATTTTCTCCAGGAAAAGAAAAGGAAAAAAACTATAATAGAAACAAAAAGACACTGAACTTACTGCCTTAAGTAACTAGCAGACCACATGGTCTGCTACATGGTCACTTTTTCTAATTTGTCAGTTTTCACATTGACTATGAGTTACTTACTCAGACTGTCAATGCAATTGTCATTCCACAAATTGATAGTTAATTTGACACCTTTGCACTCTTTTCCAAAATATATAATGCCTCTAGGCACAGAATCTGAGAAGAATAAAGGGAAGAATCATTCATCTGTCCAGATAGAGCTTGGAAGACAAGAGCTAATGTGCACTTAACAATACTCAAATCTCTCCACAGTGAGTTAGTAGATTTGTGACAAGAATTTCAGATATTGTGCTTCCATCCTCTGGGACTGCAATACACAGATTCATCTTCAAAATTATATTCCAGCCTGAGGTCAGCATTTCTATTTTGGTCAAGCTTCAAGAATGGCATATATAGCTTGATCATGCTAGCCCTTTTTGTCCTGGGAATATTTTTATTCCTGTCCATTGTGTTAAAGTGCATCTTTAATAACATCAACATGTTGGCAGCTTGAAACTGAAAATGGACCCCCAGACAGAGTTATTAAATTAACAGGCTGTCAACCCAAGGATGGGTAAGATTCTGCACAGAGCCTTACCAACCTAAGACAGAAGTGCATTGTTTTTGATAATTCACATTCCCCTATGGGTAAGGAAAGCATTCTTGTCAAAATGACCTAAGAAAGGCTCAGTCTTGTTTATGAAATAAAAAAGGGAGAGAGGCGGAGACTTTTGGAGATGCTTGACAAGAATCTGACATGGGCAAAGAACAAGGAAGCAGGCTTCAGGTGGGAATCTGACATTAGGCTAGAACAAAGAAGCAATTTCAGGCAGGAATCTAAATCTTAGGCTAGAACAAGGAAGTAGACTTTAGACATGAAAATGACTTTGGGCTAGGACAGGGAAGTTGGCTCAGATATTTTGGTCATCCTGATAAGCCCTTAGAAACAGTGGTCATGAGAATGTTCATTGAATTTTGTTTATTGCCTTGCTTGTTCTTTGACTATTTGTGTTTATTGTCTTGCTTGTTCCTTAACTTAAAAATAAAAGAAGAAGAAAGAAAAATAAGTGGGCTGTGGGAGCTGGAGAGATGGCTTAGAGTTTAAGAGCACTGACTGTTCTTCCTAGAGGTCATGAGTTCAATTCTCAACAAACACATGGTGGCTCACAACCATATGTAATGGAACCCAATGCCCTCTTCTGTTGTGTCTAAAGACAGTGACAGTGTGCTCATATAAATAAAATAAATAGACAAATATCAAAATTGTATTTCTATTGATTATAATTATATTTCTATTGATTATAATTATATTTCTGTTGATTTCAGAGAAAAATAGAAGAGAAAAATATAGAAATTTCAAGAAACTTCATTTAAGACTCAAAGGTACTAAAGCAGGTATTTTTTTTTTTTTTAAACATTCTGGACACGAAATATTCTTCTAGTGCAATAAAATTGTTTCAGTTGTTTTGTCTTGCTGTATACTGAGAAAAGACTATCTGTTGCTGTCTAGTCTAGGCTCCTTCCCTTTGGGCCCAGGCCAGGATTTGTCTTCTAGGGAAGGCAGCTTTAGCACTGTGAGATGTTTTTGCACTCCGTTTTTGCCTTTTAGGGAATATTCAACCTCATAACTAAGCTCAGGACAAAGGAAATCTACAAAGAGGATCAGCAGAGGAGACTTGCTAGCATTGGGTGATTCAGGATGAGGCTGCCTCCAGAAAGAATTCAGGAAAAGTCTCTGGAAAGCCTGAAATTAGAGTGTGTTTTTCTAGTTCTGCCTTCCAACATATTTAATAGGCTATTTCCAGCCCAGAAAGGAAAATGCCAAAACTGAATTGCTCATTTCTTTAATTACTTCACACAAATCACAGGGAATCCTTTATGCAAGGACATTTTTGGCAGTTAGAAAAACCTAAAAGGATGGCAGCAAGGGAAGAAAAGCATGGGGGAAAGGAAGAACTGGAAAGGAGAGACAGAGGAGGAAGAGGTGAGGTAGAGAGACTACTGGAGGAGAGAGGGAGAGAATGGAGGAAGGAAATGAGGAAAGGAAAGCAAGAAAGAGGAGAGAAAGAAAGGACAGAAAGAGAAGAGAGGACACAAGTAGAAAATGGTATAGGGCTGCCACACTGGGCTCTGACACCCTATTGTCTGTACCAAAAACAACTGGAAATACCTTGTTTTCCCTACCTGGGATGACAGGTAAAGATTCTCAGCACCATCTTTGATATGACTATTTTATGTTCCTCACATCTTTGAAGCTCTCATTTAAATAAGAAAATTTCTTCTCCACCTCTTTTCAGCCCTGTTTTTTCCTACACATTTTTTTTCCTATCATTTTTTGTTTTTCATCCTAAGTGTTTGCTGCACTAGACCCATACAGCCCTCAATCTGTTCTCAACCCATTTCCTCCAGGAAGTCAGATGTGGCTTCTGCAGTTGACATTAACCCTGTCTCTTCGTGACTTCCCTGCTTGGCTTTTCTTTTTGGTTATTATCATCAACATAGATTACACTTTTACTAATTTATATTATGTTTAATTTACTCTTCTAATTTGAGCATGAACTCCAGGGTCAGATGCATTTGTTTGGATTGTCCCACTGCTGTGTTTCTAATGTCTAAAATAGAATCAAACATGTTGGCTAAACAAATACTCTAAATGAATGAATGTCTTATGAGAGCCTAGTGCCTTAACAAGTTACCACAGACACACTCAGCACATAGCTGCAAGGCGTCCATAAGTTTTAACTCTGTGCTAGGAACAGAAAGTTGGGGAACAGAGAGATGATAGTTCTAAAACCTGTTTCTTCTCTCAGAGTTCCTGCAACTCCGAACAGCATTAGCATGTGCCTGACAGTGCCTTTTTCTTATTTGCACATCCTTATACAGACCTTTTACTTATCACAACTATCTAAAGGAAAGTGTATATGGAAACAGAATGCTTAATGCTTTAAAAGTTACAAAGGATGGCTCACAAAACTGGCTGTAATTACAGGCAGCAGAAAGACACAAACTAAGAGCTCTAACATGCATTGCAAAGATCAGTCATTTTCTGGCAGTTTGGATGAGAATAAAATCATTTACTTACTTTAAAAGACAACTATGGTAGGGGCTTGGAAAGTATCTTAACCTCTAAATTGTTTGCCATGTAAGAACAAAGACCTGAACTACATCCTCAAAACTTATGACAAAACTGGACTACATGCTTGTAATCCCAACACTGGGAGTGGATTTAGGATGATTCCTGGGTCTCACTGGTTAGGCAGTACAGCAAATTCCAGAGTAAATGTAAGATCCCATGTCAAGATTTATGATGGAGACTAATAGAGGAGAATATCTGATCTTGACCTCTGGCATCCACATACATGTGCTTGTGCATGCACATGTGTACACACTCCTGCACCATCCACCCCCAATGATCTCAAGAGAGAAGATGTAAAGGAACTAATCTCCCCAAATGTGGCTCTTGGTGTGGAAATTAAAATAGAAAGTAATTTCCCCTAATCTTTGTCATGTTTGGGTCATCATGTACTGTTCACAAAGCATTAAATGGAACTACAGTAAAAATGGACAGCAATATTGGAAAATAGAAATAAATAAACGGTTTGGTTCATAGTAACAGGATGAAAATATACTGCTGGGAGATAAGAAACTAAATTCTGTTTCTGGAAATCTGAAGGAAGTGGCAAATGATATCAGATAAACACACCAGCAGTGAATATGTTACAGAGAAATGACAGATGGGTACAGAGATGGCAAGATACAGCCTTGGAGGTTTTTGAAGGGAGGTTAATAGAGAGATGGGAATGGAAATATTTTCTCCAAGTGTTCCAGTAATAACAATAGCCATCAGACAAAAGTGTATTTCCACAATATGAAGGAACATGATCAGAATGTCTGCCACACAAGCTTGACAACCTGCATTTAATCACTGGAATTCAAGGTGGAAGGAGAAAACTGACTCTTGAAAGTTGCCTTCTGACCTCCCCCCACCTCCACAATACACATACACACAATGATAATGAAAGTACTACTACTAAGTAAAAGCTAAAAAAATATGAATTACCATTCATATTCACATTATTTCTCTGACCAGTTTCTAGCAACCAGCATGTGTGCTTGTGTCATATTCAAAAAGTATATAGCATGTCTGTGTTAATTGGACCACTCTTTGTAAGATTTCTCTTGAGCCATGGCAGGCCATGGTGTAATGCTTTTCAATGGAGACAATTTAGCAAATATTGTACCTGCTGAAGAGCAAAACTTATACCTGTACTGGGAAATTTCCCTCAACTAGTATATGTAATAGAAGAGACCCACCTGCCTTTCTCCATGGCTTCAAATATTCTGTGTGTATATTGCCTACTTTGTAGTGAAAGGATGCTGTTAAATGGGACCATCTCTCTGTGCTTTAGTTAATACACTATAAGGATAACTCAAGTATGACTAAATTTCAAGGTTCAAACTAGCAAATTATGCTATCTTAGAAAATCATTTTCTATCCTCATTTTCATTTCCTACTCAAAAAATTTCTCTGAACTCTGACTGCTACCTTCCTTGATGCTAATTTATTATAACATTGGCTGTACTATGCCCAATGTAGAGAGAGATGGTGGGAATCTGTATATTTTTTCTTTTGTTTTTACCAATAATTCAGGAAAAGTGACACAAAGGATCTACTTACTGCTTGTCTGAATTTCCCCAAGGGCTAAACATTTCTCTAGAATTTTTTCTTGAATTATTTTCCATAAACTACCAGAAGGTCTAGAATTAACTACAACCAAATAGAGTAAGAGAGGATGTTCTTTGTTCTGTGAAGAGTTTATAGAAGTAGAGATGAAGTCACAGCTGTGGTTTAAGGTCACAGGATTGTTTAAGAACAGTTATCTTCTAATAAAATATTATCAAATACAAGACCTGTAGCAGTAGTGAAGAAACTGTTGAGAAAGTATCATTATTACTGAATTGAGAACATTGTCTACTTCCTACTACATTACTAGTCCATGTTCTAGACGGTTCAGCTGCAGTTTCACAATACACTGACACAGTGAATCAAAGAAGCAGGGACTAGTAATAACTGAATTGTGTAGAACACCTAATGTTTATCCACAAATATGACCTTAAAATACTTCACTTAATCCTGACTGACACCTTAGAGCTAAGCATTAGCATCTAAAGCTCAGAGAGAATGTCTTATTCAAGGAAGCCTATTAAATGGGCTTGGATTTAAGCTTGCATTGGTTTGACTTCTTGTTGTACAGTCTTTACACAAATACTGGAGTAATAAATAGTCTATTGTCATCCAAGTATCTGCAGATAATACAATCTTGTTAGCAATTCCTCTAGGCGCCGCCCAATAGTTACCTAGTAATAACTGTGTCTCTGCCTGCCAGGTCTGAGCCAGGCACGTAAGAAGACCACTCTGGTGACCTGTCTCTGTCTCTCTGTCTCTCTCTTTCTCTCTCTCTCCCCCCCATAAGTCAGAAGCCTCTCTTCCTCTTTTCCTTTCTTTCTCTCTCCTCTCTCTTTCTATCCTTCTCCATCTCCCTTCCTTTCTCTGCCTCTACTCCTTTCCAGATTCCCATTCTGCTCCTTGGCTCCCCTTCAGTAAACTTCCTTCTGTACTAGGCCTGCCATATGGCTTGATTGTTCAGGGGGACTCTTTGGCAGGGCCCGCTGAGGTACTCCCTCTCACTGCATCATGCAGTATTTCATAAAAACACAAGATTATTTTATTTCTGTTTGTGTTACCAACATAGTTTTCCTCTTGACTCTTGGTGATCTGGAAGCAGACTAACCTCCCTCCGGCTTGCAGGTCAGTTTTCCAAGGTCCAATTTGGGATTACATGAGAATTCTTGATTGCTTTCAGATTGTAGAATTAGAATACTTAGCAGTGACTATAGAAAAGCACCGAACTAACAAAGTTAACACTAGTCACAGCTCTGTGGCTAGGCTTGGCATAGGCCTAGTTACTTAATTGCTGGATTTTTTGGAACAGTCTGGGAAATCTTGTGGAAAAAGCAGGGGCAGCTGGGGTAGATGCTGCTGCATTCAGAGGGGCAGGGAGCAATGGTATCAACCACAGTTTACTGTAGACATATCTTTTTTCACAAGGGACAGGTTTAATTTTTATTTAAAACTGGAAATTGTGATTGATACATTTCTCTGGGATGGGATATATTAACAATGTGCTAAGTGGGTTGCTGCTGCTGACTCTTCTTCCCCTTCTTTCTTCTTTTCCTTCTCCACCTCTTCCTATTCTTTCTTCTTCTCCTCCTCTTCTTTTTATGTATTGAAAATAGACCTTTTTCATATAATATATCCTGGTTACAGTTTCCCCTTTCTCCCCACCTATTTTAATATTTAAATATAACAAATGGGCCTACCACTGAGAAACTGACAAATAATAGCTCTGCTTACATATGGTTCAGTGTAGGTTTGTTTTAAAACTCTCAGTAACATTTCTTTTTCTTCACAGTTTAATTTAGAAACTCAGGGAAAGAAAAAATGTAGGCAGAGCTTGAGACTTGGAATCAGAGTATCCCTATTTAAAATCATAGTCTGTCCACCTACACATGTGAGTTTTTGGCAAAACTATTCAACTTCTCTGTATCTAAGTGTTTTAAATATGTAAACTGTTAATTGCCACACATTTGGGGTTATTGAAGATTAAAATTAAGTATTACATAATAAATAATATGCAAGGTTGTTATTAATTTTTTTTATCAATATAAGCCAGTCTCAAGAAGTAGAATAGTTTTAAGAATAAGAAAGAAGACAAGGGAATGATCATTAGAATGCCATCAGCATATTCAAGAGAGGTGCTCACATTCGGCAGAGATGAACTGTGAGAAAAATAATCCCTCAGTATTTTCTATTTATTTGTGTGTGTGTGTGTGTGTGTGTGTGTGTGTGTGTGTGTGTGTGTGTCATATATTTACATGTGCATGTACCCCTATGTGCACCCATAGAGGCCAAAGGTCTATATTTGGTATCTCCGCTATCTGAAATAGTCTCTCACTAAATTTGGGATACACTGATTTGCTAGGCTGACTGGACACTGAGTCCTCGAGGTTCTTTTATCTCTACTACTTCAGCATTAATAACAGATTGCATCACCACCTCTAGTGTTTATGTGAGTACTGAGGATCTGAATTCAGATCCTCATCTAGTTTTACCCATTAAATCATTCTCTACTTCAATACTGTAGTATTTCCTTATATAATTTTCAGAGGGACCAGAGAGAAATCTAATCCTGAACAATCATTTTAGAGCAAAGAAAACTAGACAGAGATAAGAAGGGGTGAGGAAAGATGAGGGAAGGAGAGAGGAAGGAGGGATGGAGGGAGGGAAGGAGGGAAGGAGGGAAGGAGAGAAGGGGAAGGAGAGAAGAGAAAATAGAAAATAGGACTCACAAGTTTGTGTTGCAAATGTGTTCCTTTTTCCTTTTATCACACAGTGTTCCTCCTACCACTCTTGGGTTCTAGATAAGTCTTCAGTGCTCTGGACCTCCTTCCACTAACAGACCAGACATACCTCTCTTCTCTGTTTGTGTGTTACTTATGCCCCAAGCAGTACTTTTGATTTGGGACTGAGAATGAGATCAACCTTAAGAAAACAGAAAAAGGAAGTAGAGTTTCCATGATGTGGCCTAACATAACTTCTGCATCCATAGCCCAGGCATAGTCTTACTAGTACAGAAGTCTGGGGAAATGCCAGAGTAGACAGCATTTCTCTGTGGACAGGGCAAATTTAACTTCAAGCCAGGTTGGCCCTCTTCAAACTTATGTATCAAAAATCTACAACAGGCTGTTATACTTCCTTTAGATCAATGGTAACTTTCTTCCTGGTTTCTAATCGTCAGTGTGGCACTAGGAAGATCATTAGATCACAACTTATGATGCTGGAGCACTCTAAGACATCTATGACCTAAGGGAGCACTTCAGTCTCTGCTTCAGGGAAAAGGAAAAAATGATGTTATTTAGTAAATAGTAGAAGCCACACAATGTAATTTCTTTGCCTTTCATTTTTCAATCCTTATAGCACTTCTGTCTTTTGTTTCAGAGGGTAGAAAAATATTACTTAGTAAATAAATTTAAAAAGAAAGCTAGTGCTATTTAGTAAATAGTAGAAACTATGAAATGTAACATGGTGGACTCCATGCAGGAGGAGCTGCAGTGGGCAAGTGAGCTTCCTGGAGATAGCCCACCATTTTGCACAGTTGTTATGGATACACCTTGGATAGGCAAAGTCCTAGGGGCTTCATCCCAGGATTGCTTCTTGCTACTGATGTACCTTCTCATTTTCGTCATTGCTATATTCTTTGTAATTTGGCTTGGTGTGATTGGATGTGGGGAGACTCTCACTCCCTGTAGCCTGGTATGATTACTTCATGGGTGATAGCCCAATCTATTGGGCAATTTTCTTACAGATCAACATGAAGATGAACTTTCATAGAACAATATTGTTTAGATGAATTAGTGATTGTATTATTGCTTTGGAGTTACGATAAACTTGTAGAAAGAAAGTTTGACTGAAAATATTTAGTTAGGTTTGAGTTTCAAAAGAAAAATACATAGTCAATAACCCTGTTGTAATTTTCTTTTGTGTAATGATTTTAATATATTTTGAAGAATATGTTTTTGTGGTGATTTTTTTAAGAGAATATGTAACTTGTGGCTGTGATGTAATCTTTTTCTTACATAGAGAACTTTGACTTAAATGGTAGAAAAAGGCTAAGAGAAAAAATAAAGTTGTTGTAGTCGACTTGTTGGAGTCTGCTCCATCCACAAAATATGCATGTGTGTATGTATGTGTGTGTGTGTGTGTGTGTGTGTGTGTGTGTGTGTAAAGTTGGTTGAAGCTTTGCTCTATCCACCCAGTGTGTGAATGTGTGTGTGTATGTATGTATGTATGTATGTATGTATGTATGTATGTATGTATGTGTTTGTGTGTGTGTGTTAAGTTGTTGGAGCTTGTCTTCCTTCATCCACTTGGTGCATGCATGTGTGTGTGTATGTGTGTGTGTGTATGCATGCATGTGTATGATTTTTCCCCCCTTTATCTTTTCTTTAGTTGTTGGCTGCCATCAGCAGCAGCCTCTGTTGGTTGCTATCATAACCTGTTGTTATCAGCACCAGCTTCCAATCACTGACTCTACACTCAGCCCTCCTCAGTTTACCCTGTGGAGTTGAAGCTGACCTTCAACAGTAACTCTGTTGGCTTTCCTTTTTTATGCCATTTCCCCACAAACAAGTTTTGCTGAATACTGAAAGCAAACCATTTAAGTTATTTTCCTGTCATTCCCTTTGAATATTCATATATGAGTGAATTTTGTGGAGGTTTATGAATGACCATGGGAGATATTAAAGTCATATATTTGGATCAAGTCATTGTGTTGGTGGGTGAGAGATGCCATCAAAAAAAATCTGGACAGGCTAAAAGGTATCAGAAATAAGAAAACAGCTCACCTTGGCTAATTACATATGGCTTTACCTAGACTTGTTTAAGATAAGCGAGGAAATTTCTTGACCACGAAGTGATCCCTGTGTATTACTATCATTAATTCAATGTCTTGTTTTCATGGTCATGGAGTTATTTCATTCCTGTTCTCATTTCCCTGCCTTTTATCACACAGTAGATACATATACTCTTCTCATCCCTCAGCTTATTTGACAGATTTCTCTTCTCAGTCCAAATTTGTATTTTGGCCGTTCTCACTGGGCTGAGCATAGGGCTATGGCTTTTAAGTTAGTCACTTTCCCTGAGCTTTAAGTGGAAATCAGGCAACTGTTAGTCTACACGTAGAAAGAAATGCTTGTATCTTTTCCTTTGCTGCCATTCAGAGTGAAGATTGAGTCATGACATGGGACGAAAACAAGGCATGATCCAAGACCAAACTTTCTATTAGAATCTGAATCACAGACCTTGAACCTAAAAGGACTGTGTTGTCTCTCCACATCACTATATAATGCTTTATCCTAAAAAGTATCTTAACTTTCAGAGGATCAAAGGAGTTAAGAGAATATTATTAGTCTGGTTATAAATAGACTCTAAATGGCCTGAGTGCCCATGTTTGTTGTTTTTTTTCTATCCCTCCTATTATAACTTTATCTTGCTAACTATGGTAACATTCTCTATAGAAGACAACCAATAAACCTGTCCTTTAGAGACCTTTTCACCAATGTTCATGATATAGGAGACTGCAGACCCATGACTCTTACCACTCAAGCTGAACATCTGCTGAATCAGAAGCTTGGGCATCCAATTTGAAAATTTCCAACCTCTAATTCCTCATGAATTGTATAAAACTTTCAATTAAGGACATTTGTAATATACAAAGTCACAAATATTTCCATGGGCATTGTTTCTAAATGCTGATTATCTTACTGAACTACTTCTACAGTACACTTTTATCTTGATGAGGCTCTGCCCTAAACCCCTACATTGCCTCTTCTACCCACAGATAAAGTTGGTAGTACATGGGGTTGTGGAAAAACCCCAGTGTGAATGATATTTCCATACCTCCTCCCTCCCCAGGATACAGATGGGTGGTTACCCTGAAACAGAGGGTGTTGGAGACTCCAACCCTAATATTATGTAGGCCACTGAGAGGTCAACATATGTAGATGAAATATGGGGCAAAACTCTAGTATTCATAAAATGTGGACCATGGGTCTCTAGTAAATATGGCCTGTCGTTATCCAACTGTATAAATTTTCCTACATAGTAATTTTTACATACCTCACACGTTATCTCCATATCTTTTGCTGAAGATTCCAAAGAAAAACTGAGAGAAAAGTCAGGCTAGATTTGGAGATTCCCAAATTCAGAAATAAGGGCATTAAACAGAACCTGTCACCAAACCAAGAAACCTTTCTCATTCACAACTTTTCATAATTGAAAATAGAATTAAATACACATAAAAACACATACGAGTTCAGCAAGATGGTAATAAGAACTCGAATGAGACAAAAGGAATTTTGTGAATAGCAATTCAGTTCATCAAAAAGGCCATGATTTGAGGTAGCCATGAGGATGAAAAGAGGCATCTCTGCTCAATAGTTCCAATGATGAGACTATAGAGTCAGTGACAAGAATGAAAGTTTCTCTCCTGATAAATCTCTTTACTTGGTAGCCAGATTTCTTTCCTGACCCATATTCTTTTCTCTATAACTATCTATAATTCTAAATCAGCTCCACCCCAAAACCAAAGTAAAAACTACACTTACCAGAGGTAAGAAAGTTCTCAAAACGGGGCTGGACCTTTCTCAGGAGTGGTGCTAGAGATGAGGACAGTGAGAGTTTCATATTACAGACTGTGACTTTCTCTCTGTTCTCATTCAACTGTCAGCTCAAAAGAGGAAGCGGATGTGAGACAACACACAGATATTGATATACACATCTGCACTGCCTCCGCCTCCTAGCCAACCACATCCTCTGTTCTAGCTTGAGAGACTGAAAAATAAAGCATCTATTACCTATAAGATTACAGGCAGGGCCTATCCTCTGAAATGGCTGCTTGCTGTGAGTTCAGTTTTCTACACCTAGGGAGGGATATTGTCCACTAGACAATGAGAATCTGGGAGCATCTTCTTCCAATATAATTAGAAGTAATTAGAATCCACTCCAGTAGCCAAACATACATAGAAAATGTAGAAAATGATTTAAAAATTAGACTTGTCTCTCCATTAAAATCTATTTACATTTGTACCATAGATGAGGACTTGTCCCTACTTGGGCTGTTCATAACTCTTTCACATTCAGGTAAATTCCCCAGAAGCTTCTTCTTAAATACTATCAGTGAAAACAATTTTAATGCATTAATTTCTTTTTAAAATTTTTTATTGGATTTATTTGTGTTTCTATGTGTGCATTCTCTCTGTATGTGTGTGTGCTTGTGTGCCCCTGTCACAGCATGCATGTGAAGGTTAGAGGACAGTTTGAAGGAGTCAATCTTCTCCTTCCACCATTAGATCCTGGGTTTGAACTCGGATCATCAGGCTTATTAGAAGGCACCTTTACTCCCTGAGCCATCACACTGACCCTGTGTTCATTTCCTAACACTTTGCTTGTTATGCTTAAACCCACTTCAGGTTCCCTTATTCTAGGAAATAACTACTTTTCCAATAAATTTTTAAACGTTGACAACACCCTGGAGCTGTCTTCAGTTTGCTGTCTCTCAGTTTCAGGGAGGCCTTATTAAACTCTAGAAGAGTTTTTCTCTTTCACTTTCATCCTGGGTAGCATTTAGCACTACTGACTATGCTTCTACCACAGCTTCAGCATCTCCTATTGGGCTTTCTTCTTTGTGTCTTTGATAGTTCCCTATTCAGTCTAGATATCTTCTGATTTTATTCTTTCCTTTTTGAATTATGCAGTGTCTTAGTTACTGTTTTAGCCTCTGTGATAAAAGGCTTTGATAAAGCAATTTAAGACAGGAAAGGCTGACTTTGGCTCATGGAAAAGTCAGCAAGAGGTTGATATAGCTGGTGACATTGCATCTGCAGTGAAGAGAAAGCCATAAATGCTTGTGCTCAGCTCACTTTCTTTTTATATAGTCCAGGATCTCAGCCCAGGGAAAGGTGTCACACACAGTGAGCAGATCTTCCAAGCTCAATAACTTATCAAGATAATCACTTATAGGCATTACCATTTCCTAGGTAACTCTAAGTCTCATCAAACTGACAATTGAAATTAAGCATTACCCTTATGTAAGCACCTGTCTTACTCCAGCCCAAGGTCACCTGATATGGCCTCAAGGAGTTGTATCAGGCTAGGTTGGAATAAACATAGCACAACTGAGGCTGTGGCAATTTTGTTGAGAGCAACCAGACTTTTTATACCCTTATCAGAAACAAAATGTGATGGCAGTTGCCAGGATCAATACAGTGGTAGTTGCCAGGATACAATGATGTTTGCAAGCTATACAGGGTATACAAGATTAAATGTCTACACAACCAATTGTTCTGTCAAGCTTCCTTGCTTTTAGAATTCCAAGGGGGAACAAAGAGGCCTGGTTACTTCATTGCCTGAGGGAGTGCATCAGTCTTTCAAGAACTGGAAGGCACATTGTGCTCCAGAAACCATGGACTCTAACCTGAAAAACCTATGATGTATGCCTTTCAAAGCAACTGGCCAAGCCAACTCCATGGTTGCCTGCACACTTACTTATAAATATTTATCAGAATAGTCATTATACAAAGTACTTCCCTCATATGCTAAATGTAACTTCTTTCACATGAGTATTCTCTTTTAATTTTAGGATTGAGGTGATAGTTGGGTTTCTCTTTTACTATGGCCCCAAATTGCATTTCAAATCTCAATAAGACAACCCCTTGAATAGCCATATACAATTTAAATATAGCTGTAACATGGTGGGGAAAGGCTCAAATAAAGGTTTTGCTCAAAAAATTAAGTTCTAGGACCGTGATTTTCTTTTCATATTTTTTCCTAAAGTCTTTGAAAATATTATGCATTTATTCATTGTATCTGAATCATATCCACTCTTCATTTCCCATCTTCCAACTCCTCACAGGACCACCCTATAACATCTACCTTCCACCTTCATATTCTCCTTTTATCATTTATTTTTAGACCACTAACTCCAAGTAGTGTCACTACTAAAGAAAAATGCCTCTCCTTTCAGTAGTCATCAATTGCTAAATAGCTCCTCAGCTAGGGGTGGGGTCTTGAGAGTCCCTGCCTTGCTCCATGTTGGAATATTTAACTGGATTGATTTTATCTATTGATCTTGGATGGATAATGACTGCTGGGTTCATGTGTGCAACAGCCCAGAAGACAGTTTTTCATACCACCCCTCCACATCCTATGGCTCTTATATTCTTTCCCTCTTCAATGAAGTTCCTTGAGTTTTGGGTTGGAAGTTGATACAGATGTCCCATTTATAGCTGAGCACTCACAGCCCACTATTCTCCACACTTTGAACAGTAATGTTTTTCTGTATAAACTACTACTAACTGAATAATTAAGAAGCTTGTCTGAGTAAGGTTGGGAGCAGAACCAATCTATAAATATTTAGAAGGTATTTGATAACTTAGAGATTTAGACAAACGACATTGATTCTTCTTCCATAAAGCCTATGATTTACCTAGGACATGAGTTTTGAGCATGTTTACAGTATCATGCATGAATCTGCTTCTATGAAGAATACCTTATATCCCATCAAGAGAAGAGTTGATTAATCTCATAAGTAGTCTTGTCACTATTGTACCAAATGGATACATTTGTCTGGCATATTGTATCATGCAGGGTCTATAATGGATAAGATCACTGATGCTTTCCTCTCTCACTAGCTTTCATAGAACCTTCCAGAACTATGAACACCAGCCATTAGAGAGACTCTGGGTCCATTTGATTGAGGTTTTGTGTCTTGCAATTAAAGTATGTGATGGTTTCAGCAAAAGAATCTTACCATATAGTTACAGTGGTTAATAAGAGCAATGGCAATATCCTGTATTGTTTTTAGTGCCTCTGGGGTCCTACTGATCAATAATTCATATAGAGGCAAAACTTTAATATTTTTACATTTATTTAGTGGGTGTGTGTGTGTATGCACACGTGCCAAAGCTCACACTGGATGGTCAAAAGTCGATTATTGGGAGTCAGTTTTTGCCTTTCAGTATGTGAGTTCCAGGGTATCAGACCTGAAACTTTTCTTCCTGGGGCACTTCACCAGTTCTCAGCAGATTATTTTCTTAAATATGCTATAAGGAAATGATAAGTGTAGTTTCTGTTTCTTATCTCTCCAGACCTCTACCCTATAGTATTTCTTTATAGCCAGGGATGAAAATGTTGAACAAATTTTCTAAGATAGATGTTAACTATACACAAAAAATAAAAATTAAAACTTATTATAAACCCAGCACACTTCCTATTCTTCATTAATAGTATATTTCAACTACAAATTATCTGTAAAAATTGAGAAATTATTAAATTTCATATAAAATTTAAGTTTCTGGAATTCATTTTAAAAACTATTTTAAAAAACATGTTTTGGATATGGAGATTAGCTATGTCAACTGGGAATGTGGAAACATGAAGAAATTTTAGGTTTCACAGAACTAGGATACAGATACTAACATTTAGTGTCAAAGGCAAAGATACTGGATGTCTTTGAAAGCATGTGGTTGTTCAGAATAAAACAAATAATTATTATGCCTAAAATGACAGAATTTTGTTGACACTGATATATAATTTCACTGCTAGAATGTCAGACTTTGGAGTGACAATCTAGCTCTTAGTGCCTCTACAGTCATGAACATGTTAATATCTTCAGGCCTTCATATTCCTGGCTACAAAATGTGGATGATAATTCTGAAGGAATGGTTTCAAAGACAGAGGGGATAAAGCCATCTAGAATGTTCAGTTATGCCTACCTCAAGGAAAATACTCAGTAATCACAGCTTTTCATAATATTTCTAAAATAAAATGCTTTTCATTTATTCAGCTATGTTCCATTTTAAGAAAGTCTTTTCACAAAGAAATTTTGGAGATATTGGTTAATAAAAAAGAAAATTGTTACTTGACTTTTTTTTTTTTTAAAGAAAAAAATGTTTTCTCTTTCTACAAGTAATTGCTAAAACACAAAGATAAAGACTGGTTTCTACAGTGTTTCTTTGTGCTTATCTTCTGACTCAGTTAGACCTCTACTGTCTCAAATATTCAGTCCCCATCTTCCATCTGCAACCCTATATCCTCTGAGTGTGTTCAACACCACAAACTTCACTGACCATGTTTTCACCTGGTTCATGAAAATACAGCCATTTGACATTTATGAAGTTGATGCTATTCAAGATTATTTCAGTATTTTAAAAATATTTTTTGTTTATTTTTCCAGTGATTGTAAATCAAACCTCTGATGCTAACTGAGATAATAAAGTATATACTACCTGTATACATACTTCAAGGGCTTGTTGTTATATCTTATGGCCAATTTGTTGTTCCAAGGTGATTTTTTGTATTCTTTATAGAATTTGGCAAAAACATAGGGCTAGATTAAGATCCATCTGATTCCAATATAAGTGTGTGCGAATAGCTTGATTTATTGAATATCAGTGTTCTCTTTTACCAAAGAAAAATAATCCACTAAGATTCTCTTGGCTTTAAAATCTATAGCATCTTTTTAAAATACAACACATAAGTATGTCATTCATTTAATATAAACTATGAGAACAATTATGTACATTGTGTTAAAGACAGGATCTTACACTATAATCCAAATTTGCCTGAAACTCTTGGCAATTCTTGGTGGAAGCTTCTTGGTGGTGCATATGTATTTGCACATACATACATGACTTGTAAAATATAATACTTTAAAATGTATACTCATATGAATATTAAGATACATATGAATGCATACATAATTGTGTAATATGTATATGATAAATGCATGTATATTTTATCTTTTGTGGGGCAGAGCAGTCCACAATATAACAGTCATTATGAAGTCACCTTACATATTTTCATTGACATGAGGCACAAGCAGCCTGGTACTGCAAGGTCATAGGGCTCAAAAGGGACACGAGAGTATTTTGGGAGGACATACCCCACAGATGACAACTAAGAGCTCTACCTAATGCCAGAACATAACCATTAGACATATTGACTATTTTCCATAAAATCTGTTTCAACTGAAACAAATATGTTGATCCACATGTACATGCCCACTTCTTCTTCCAACTCATAAAGAGGAGTTGCTTGCTATCACACATGTCCATAATAACTGCAGTAGTTCTAGGCTCATTTTTCATATAGTGTCTGGTCGAACTAGCTTTTCATCTTTAAAAAAGTTTATTATAAAGTACACTGGTTCTACCTTAATTATCCAAAAAACATTATTTGCATGCTGTATACCAGATACATTGGGGTTTTAAAAAATATGCAGTTACTCTTATCTTTATTACATAATTTGCCTTGCATAGAAATCCAACTGTAGATGTGACCAATTGGCAAAATTATACTTTTGTAAATGACTGAGTTTTATGGATAAAATTTTATACTACCCATTGATATTACATTAGTTATTACTAATATCTTTACTAATAGATGAGTATAAAACATAAAACTAGTATGTTTTTATTATTCTGTTTACTTTATTGAGATAAATTTCAGAAACACTACTTTGTTGGTATATCTATATTCAAAAGAAGAGAAATATAAAACAATTGTTTCAATGGAGAGTGAAAGGGTCACAACATGAAACCTTTAGTAAAGTTATAGCTGTTTCCTCTTGCTTAAAATAATGAAAACTGGCTGCAAATGCTGTGGCTCCCCTGTAATACCACTAATAGAGGACTGAAGCCAGAGTATTGTGAGCTTAAAGGTAGCAACCTAGAGAGAGTTTCTCTTACAAATGAAAGAAGAAAAACACCTTACACATGGAGCTGATTTTTTTAAACTTTAATAAAAAATAAGTATCCATTTACAATAAAAATGATGGAATGTGTGTGAATCTAGTGTTGTGGTGAATTTCACTGAGCAAATAAAAATGTAATTGGTAGACGTTTTGAAATGTAAACTGCACTATATTAGCAACTGCTGTGGTCATTGAAATTTGCTGTTTCTAGTCAAGTTGTTATCTTTTTTGGGGAGGGAATTTAACTTCATTCAGTATAACTCTAGCTCCTTTAGAATGTATATGTGAACAACAACTTACTACTATTTTTATATTCTGGTATCTCCAAAACTAAAAGGAGGATAGTCCTGGCTGAATCTTTTGGGTTTAGTGAAGTGACTGTTACACACATCATTACATGATGGAGAGGAGAAAAATGTTTAATGACATCAGAGTGCTCAGACATTGTAAATTTTATCATCTACTGGGACATCACCATAATAAAGACACTACAAAATAGGTTCCAAGTGTTTTTATTGTACATAAGAGAAACTTTTGAAATATATATTCTCCTGATAGCTAAATTGCAACAAAAAGTATTTTAAGAGAGTAATATAGACACAATTATATTGCTTTTGTAAATTTGAAAATATTTCTAGAATATTATGTTTTATCACAATGCTGGAATGCTTTTGTAAGAAAAATAACTAAGACATTTTCTTCAGTTTTGTGAGTTAACAAAAGAGAGTCAATAGATGAAAGCTTTCTCTCATGTTAAGAAATAATTCATGTATTTATACAATAAGTAAGCGCCACTAAAATTAAGGATTTATATGATTTACTTAAAGTGATTATTCAGTAAAAACCCCTATAGCAGCGATACTAATTATTTTTCTTTTTTGTTTATTATCTATCACATGATTTTTTATGGAGCATGAGGTTATTAAGTAATACATGGTAAAAAGTTATAAAGGTAACAGAAAATGTATTAAAGATTACAGTCTACTTCAAGCCAAATATATATCACCTTTGAATAATATCTGTACACATGCAATGTCCAAACCACTTCTGAGCTCTGATCGGCCCATCAGACAGATGGAGGGGCCAGGTACAAGTCTGAAGCTGAGGAGCTAAGACTCATCTGGAAGGTTGCCCAGACCTGGGGCACAGCCAGGACAGCTGCCCAGAGAGGAAGCTGCTGCTCAGAGCTCTGCTCTGCCTAGCAGCTGGGCCCCTTTGCCCAGGCCCAGATGCATGACATCTGCTCCATTTGAAGCTGGGTTCCTATGATATGAAAAAACACTACTTTATTTAGGAATCTGGTTTTTAAAAACTGTTCATGTGAGATGTTTAGTGATTTGTTTCCTATGTGTATCAAAGGACCAGAGTAGGAGCAGAGCCAGATATGGAGCTCCTGACTGTAATCTTAGTACTTGGGAAGCAAAAGCAAAAAGGTTGCCAAGCACTACATAGTGATATCCAGGCCAGCCTGGGCTTTAGTCGGAACTACTGTGGGTAGCAAGGAGAAAACAGTGGAAGCTCATCAGGGGTTCCTTACAAGGAGAAATATGTCTGTCTAGATACTGTTGTCTTTGCCTCTGCATTCTGAGAGTAAAGGATCTTGAGAAGTGGAACTCTATTGCTCTTCTACGCCTTCTCTTAAATCACTCTTCTTAGTGCCGGGATTTCCTCTGTCTAGGTAAATTGAGGTCCAGAAGAACTGAAGAACAGTCAGCCAGTCAGAAAATGTTCTTTCAGAAATCAAGTCCATTAAGGCTGTGATACTTGTTACCTTCCAAATGTCTGTACATATGTGAGTGTACACATCCATGGGCACAAATGTCTGTAAGAGAAGCATTACCTCTTACATATACAGTTCTGTGATGAGGAAAATTGGGGAAATACAAAACTTTAAAAGATTAGATTGTATGTTTAAAGCTTAACTTCTTGGAGATGTTCATAAACAGATTTGAAATGTTTACCTTTGAGAAAGATGGAGCAGTTATTTTTCTGAATGACTGCCTGTGCTTGTTTCTGGCAAGTGTGTGTGTGTGTGTGTGTGTGTGTGTGTGTGTGTGTGTGTATGTGTGTATGTGTATGTATGTGTGTGTGTGTGTGTGTGTGTGTGTGTGTGTGTGTTGTATACTGGCACATGCTCCCCAGGGTGTATGTGGAGGTTAGAGAACAATGCTTAGGCTCTCTCTTGCCTAAGTGCACAAGTGCTATACCTACCCAGTCACCTCACCAGCCCTGCTTTGTCTATTTTTGAGGTATGATTGACAATGTTAGTTAGTTTTCCATTGTTTCTGCTCTTTCTTTGGTATTTGTGTCTTTGGTTGTACTCACATGCACTGTTTGATGGGTTTATGATTCATGGGCCATCTCTCTTCTGTCTAAGCCCTTTCAGTTCAGAAGCATTGGGGCTTATGGAGATCCCAAGCAAATTTAGATGGTGTTTTATACAAACCTAGTATTTTGTTTTATGAACTGCGGTGTAATAATGTGGGAGGGAGTAACTCAGCAGGCCCTGCCAAGGTGTCCCCCTGAACAATCAAGCCACAGGACAGGACAGGTACAGAAGGAAGTGTACCAGGGTAAGGGATCCAAGGAGGGGAACAGGGACCTAGAAAGGGGTAAAGGTAGGGAAACAGAGACAGAGAAGGATAGAAAGAGAAGAAAGAGGAAGAGAGGAAGAAGTCAGTTGGGGACATGTGGAGAAGAGAGAGGGAGAGGGAGAGAGTGAGGGACTAGTCTTTATATTTGAGCCAGGCTCTACCTGACTGTTGCTAGCTAACTGTTGGGCAGAGTCTAGAGGAATTGCTAACACCTAGGATGAGATGGACTTGCAGTGGAGAAGGACCATTTAGGGATTGAATAGTATGGGAGCCAGTTACCCTGAGAGTTTACAAAAAACAAACAAACAAACAAACAAACAAACAAACCACTCTATTTAGAGAAATCTATGGACTTTAATAGCTTCAAATCTGCTTCTCTACCTAGAAGAAAAGGTTTAAAGTAACCTCTCAGAGGAAAGTAGATGAGGTAGAAAGAAAAGCAGGCAATTTAGAATTGAAACTTTTCTAGTCTATTTGGGCTATGTTGTATAGCAATTTCTTCTGGGATAAAACATCTGATTGTAGTGGGAAGCTTCTTAAGAGTGGGATGTTCTAGAGTCTGTTGAAACATTCCTTTATGATCTTAAAACCCAGGAAGTAAACAATTCAAAGTCTTCAAGAAGTCCCTGAAACTGACCAAATTCACTAGTTTGCTTTCTCCCCAAACTTACAAAGCAGTAAGGACTGTTGAGAGATTTTCAGACACCAACCAAGCTTCCTGGAAGAGGCAGATTTCAGATCAGGTCCTCAGGTACATTTTTAGGCTACGCAGTGTGTTCCATGTTTCCAAATTTCTCATGCTTTTCTCACACTGGGGTGGATTTGTGGTAAAGTCATTTTTAAGTCATTTCTGTTCTTAAAAGTAACCCATCACCCACATTCCTATAAATAACTCCATGAAAACTCACTGTTTCACCATGTTAGATTTTGATGGCATCCTTTCTTTGGTCTGTCCTCACTTCTCTATCTGGGGTGAGTAAATGTTTGTTCAGGTCTCCCTAAGAATAGTGTCATATAGCAGTCTGTAACAATAAAAATAAAGTGGGTAGTTTATAAGCAAAAGAAATTGATTTCTCATCATTTCTAAAGGCTTGAAATCCATGCTCAAATTGAGAGTATATTCTGTGTCTGGTGAGGGGTTGCTGTCTAGTTCACATGTCTTTTGTCTGTCTTCACACTATAACAAGGGAGAGCTAGCTCTCTAGAATTTTTTTTACAAGGGTATTAATTTAATTCACAAAGGCTTTGTCCTCATGAACTAATCATTTTCTAAATCATTGCCTTTTAATATCACCACCTTGGAGAATAAAATTTCAAAATATACTAATTAGAGAAACTTCCTTCTGCAATGGGTAACAGTTAATGCAGATACTCATAACTGTCAAAGTGCTAAGAATAAGTGACTGTTGAGTGCTCAGTCAGAGACAGGACATCTGTGTCATAACACCCCCCCCCCCACTTCCAAGGTTTCCAAGGTTGGCAGAACACTATGGATGAGGAGACAAAAAAAATGTAATAACTGGAGGAAGGGGAGGAGAGTTGTAGATGGCAGTCTTATGCATCAGTTACTCAAAAAAAAAAAAAAAAAAAGAAAGAAAGAAACAACAGCTAATTTCTGATCAGAAGATGTCTACAGAAGCTCCTGGGAGGAGCAGTGCAAGGAGACTTGGCTCAGAGCTTTTCTTGTCAGGGTCTGAGAAAGAGGGGCTTGTAAAGGGAATAAATAATTTTTACAAAAAAATATTAAAAAGAAAAGAAAGAGGGCACAGAGTACAAGAGGGGAAGAAAGAAAGGAAATGGCTTCAGAGGCAGGGACAGAACCTGGAAAGAAGTGACTCACCAGATGGAGAAGGCAAAACTGAATTGTAAGGGATGGGGACTGTCTTGCCCAAGCACACACCCAGCCTCCACCCCCTGAGTCTTGCACTGTGGGTATTTGAAGACCAGAGTCATGAAAAATAGGTTTGGGTATGATCTAAACACCTTAAAGTGATTTTACTCTGTTTTGTTGTAGCTCAGATCCAATTTGTTTCTTCTGATGTATGTTCATAGAAGGAGTGAGGAACCAGAGCCAGCTGCCTTGCTCTGCTTCCCTTCCAAATACGTTCTTTCCCTTTTTCTTTCTTCTTTTCTTTTTCTTCTTTTCTTATTTTTTGGCAGATGCTAACTAAATCCACTGTAGATGTTAACTATTTTTAATTAATTACTTTTAAATTTATTTACTTATTTTACTTACTTTACACCCCTGCTCACAATCCTCCCCCCCCCCCCCCCCCCCCCCCCCGTCCCCTTCTACTCTGAGAGGGTGGGTATCCCCTGGGTATTCTCCCACCCTGTCACTTCAAGTCTCTGCAAGGCTAGGCATTTTCTCTCTCACTGAGGCCAGACAAGGCAGCCCAGCTAAAAGAACATATCCCAAGTACAAGAACAGCTTTTGAGATAGCTGCCCAGCCCCCTGCTCCAGTTGTTCGGGACTCACTTGAAGGCTAAATTACACATTTGGTACATATGTGCAGGGAGACCTAGGTCCAGCCCACATGTGTTCTTTGGTGGTTCAGTCTCAGAGCCCCAAGGGTCCAGGTTAGTTGACTCTGTTGGTCTTCCTGTGGAGTTCCTATGCTCTTTGGACCACAATTCTTCCTTCTATTCTTCCAAACTTCATCCAGTGTTTGGCTATGGATGTCTGCATCTGTCTGAGTCAACCACAGACCCAAAGAAGCTAAACAAGAAGGAAGGCACAAGCAAGGATGCTTGAATCTCACTTACAAGGCGGAATAAAATAGTCACAAGAGGCAGACTGAGGGAGGGAACTGGGAGGGAGAGGAGATGAGGAGAGGAATGGGAGGAGGTGCTCAGGATCAGGTGTAGGGAGGGACAGGAGAGATAGCCAGATAGTCATGATAATGAATGGAAATCTGCAACTGACAGGGGTGAGAAGGTGATGGACATCTCCAGGACAAGACAGAGACCTGGGATAAGGAAAGTGACCAAGAATTAATAGGAGTGACCTTAGCTGTGACTCACAACATTGAAGATATGGAACCTGAGGAGGCTGCTTCCTGTAGTCAGGTAGGAACCCCAGTGAAGTGACAGAGACATCAACCTGCCCACAAAACTTTCATACCCAAATTTATTCTGTCTACATGAAATGCAGGCACTGGGGAGGGAACAGAGACTGAGGGAATAACTAGCCCAACTTGAGACTCATCCCATGGGCAAGCACCAATCTTTGACACTATAAATGATACTCTGTTTGCTTGCAGACAGAAACCTAACATGGCTGTCCTCTGAGAGGCTTCATCTAGCAGTTTTTATGTTTTATTGTAAAATGATGAAATGAAATAAAATTCTTTTAAGTTTGTTTGCTTATAATATCAATTAGTAACTACTACTTGAAAACAAATAACATTCATTAACTGTTATTAAAACAATCTTTTAAATGGTTATTGGATTCAACCGATGAATGAAATGATTTTTTAAATCAGATTTTTCCTCCTACAAATTTGAGTTCATAAAGAAACGTTCAAGCTGAGGTACTGTTAATCACCAGCAGGTGGCAGCTGACACCCATTTCGGAGCATGCAATTACAAAGTTCTTTCTCGGTTGACCTCAATCAGAGCAGGATCCAGCAGCATGTGGACCAGCGTGTTTATCTAATTTGAATAACTGGAGGGGACATATTTGCAGCTAAATGGACAGTAAAGGGATATTTTTCTTAAATTGCTCATATTTAATTAAGGATGCCCAAGGTTGAACAGAATTTCAATGGTGAGGTAGCACAGAAAGGTCTTACTAGACAAAAAGAACACTAATTTAGCACATTCTAAGTGTAGGAGAGATTTGAAGAAAATCCAGTGGTTACACTGGCAGTGGGAAATGATCGAACCCTAAGATGACATGATGTGAGGCTATGTATAGGGAACTCAGTGCCTTGTCTCAGGATCTAACTTTGTGGAAATACCCAGTTGTTTTGAAAGGATTTTAAATTTACAGAGGCTGTAACTCTATGCCTGTCATAATTTATGATTATTAATACCTTGCTTTATTATATCTTCTTCCTGAACTTTCTGAGAATGTACTGTAGATATAATGTCTACTCATTTACTATTTATTCAGCTCAAAACAAGGATAGTAATTTTCATAGATAAACTATAATTATGAAAAATCAAGAAATTTCACAATGGTGCAATATTGCTATTTAACTCTAACTTACAGACTTAATTAAAATTTTACTTTCTCGGCTGGGGAGATGGTTCAGTGGGTAAAGTGTTTCTTGGGCAATCATGAGGACTGGAGTTTGGATCCTTAGCACCCTAGTAAAACTGCATGTGACACTTCATGCCTACAACCCAGCTGGTTGGGGGCTGACTGGAGACGGGTAGATCCTTGAATGTAACAGGATAGTCATCCTAATGTAAATAGCAAGCTCCGGGTCCAATAAGAGAGTCTGTCAAAAGGAGAAAAAGTTGAAGAAGCAACTGAGGAAGACATCCCAACAGCAAACTCAGTCCATATACTCACTCGCTGGCAAGCACAACCCCACAAACACTGTACACATGCATACACCACACTTACAAGCACAAAACTTACCCAAACATGTTGAGGATCATGCATTACATGCAGTTTTCTTTTCTCTTGTCTTTTTAAGTCCAGAATTGTTCTTTCATCTTTATCCATCTTTCATGTCACTGACATTTTTGAAGAATGTGCTGTGGCATCTTACTAAGCCAGGGATACAGTTCTCAGTGCACATGATTGCATAAGGAAAACATCAAAATCTCTGATCATAAACTGGGCTTGCCTTAGCCTGGAAACAGCCCCATCATCACTCAGTCTACTGAGATTTTGTGTTAGACGCGAGGTTTAAATATGTTCTGAACCCAGTATCAGAGTTTCAGGCAGAAAGAAAGTTGATATTATTGAGGAGCTAGAGGTACAAAAATCTTCCTCCCTCCTCCCCTCTCTTCCTCCTCTTCTCATGGTACTATTCCTAGACATAGCTCTAACTTTATTCTAATAAGCTCAATTTTTATTGATTTATCATTGGACACACTAAATATCTAAAACTAGAAGTTTAAAGTTGAAAGTTTGATAGGTACAAGTGATTGAAGTGCATATTTTACACATCAAAGCAGACTTGGCTTTCAGGTTCTCCTTGCATCCCTCAGTCCCTACCTGTCATACTCTGCCCCCAGCCCTGAACTTTCCATCCCAGGGGCTGGCCTGCCTTTGTTTCAGAGGTGCTTCCCTAGATAATCCAGACATGTTGGTCTGTTGCTCTCTCTCTCTTCTTCTCTTTCGCCTCTCTCTGTATGTGTGTCCTTTTCTTTCTTTCTATTTCCCCCCTCCCATCCCCACCATAGCAACCTCTCTGGACTCCTTTCTTGGGAACATTGAATTATTCTGCCCAAGAGAAGCTTCCCAATAAACCTGCCTTTAATATAATCTAATTCGGCTTGAATAGGCTCATTGCACTAGTGGAGAAATAACCTAACAGAGAGTATGACTACAACCCCCATGGAAGGCAGAACCTTCCCACATGCTTCTTGGTGCTGTACACTTAGTTAGTCTCACAGCAACCACCTGTCCAAATCTGATTACATGAATAATGGAGAAATTAAACTCAAGAACATTCTACAATGCCATACCACATTCTTCAAAAATGTCAATGTCATGAAAGATAGGGAAAGATGAAAGAACAATTCTGTACTTTAAAATAAAAAATGAAATGAGAAATGAAAACTGCATGTAATACAGAAGCAGCATTACATGCAGATCTCTCTCCTGATTCCATCACCCCTATAGCTACCCTTCTCCATGTTTTCAATCTACTCTCTCAAATCCTTCCTCCTTACCCCAAAAGAGGACACGACTAAAATAGAGCTTTGAATGGAGACAAGGCTTGCTTTTTCCACTAGCAGTGTAGACAGTAGATTTTTATCTACAGGCTAGACAAATATCATCTACTCCACAATCCCCCACTGGTCTGCAGTGAGATCATGAGAAAATCTACAGTAGAAAAATCTGTTAGAAGAAAGGCTGTCAGTTTTCTCCAGGAATGTGGTCCTTAAGAGGCTGCCTATGTGCTGTTGTCTCTATACTCATGCCACTTCTGGCTTCCTGCACATGGGCTATGTGCATTGGCCCAGTGATGTCCACACGCTTTAGGAAAAGGACCCATCTGTGCCCTGTTTGATTCCTTTTTCCAGAGCCCTGGAGATTGGCAGAGACCCTAGAGAAGAGCCACTCCTGGGTGAAGGGCAGATGCTGTGCAGCTGAGCTATTAGGACAAGGCTGGCTCTGTCAGTTTTTAGAAGTCAGACAGAGCATTCCCCACTTCCTTCACTAGAGGAAACTGGTGAGTTCTCCCCTCACTCGCAGTGTCTCTCAAAGCCCAGAGAGAGGCTGTTATTGGGAAAAAGCTGAAGAAGCAGTAGTCTTATTGCATAAGGCAGAAGAACAAAACTGGATACCTTCCCTGCCCTTTATTATAATCCACAAGGCAAGTGGGATGAAAGAATTATTCTGAAGGTTGATACAAAACAGGGGAGAGGTTGAGAGCCACAAGAAACATTAATTCTGAGGGTGAAAAAAATGTGATTCTTAATAAGTCCATCAGTCAAATGTCATCTTAGTTTTTTTTTTTTTTTTAATAAGATCTCAATATGTAGGTATTAGCTGTCCTGGAACTTACTATGTTGACTAGGCTGGCCTCTAACTCACAAAGATCTACTTGCCTCTGCCTCCAGAGTGCTGGTATTAAAGTTGTGTGTCATTATGCCTAGTACCTCCTCTCTCTTTAAGCATCATTGGCCAACAGGCCTGACCTAAAAAAAAATTTATGGACTTTAGAGATATAGTATACTTTTCTTTTTCAAAGGATACTTTAATTTTGCAAATCTGTTGGGATATAGAGATGAGGTTGGCACCATGCAGGAAGAGATAGTGTGCTTCTCAGAGAGGTGGTAGATTTGAGTCTTGATTCTACCATTTACTTGTGTTTGAGTTTGGGACAATTCCAGTGCCTTGAAGTCTTTGTCTTCTCATTTAACAAGGAAGGGATGCTAAATAGAGGATATGTGAAGCTACTCCATAGTAAATAAGCTAACAGCACAGCTATTATATCCTTTTTACTTATGTTAGTGAAAGCATTAAATTGAGGGTAAGGAAACCTGTTCATTTTTTTCCCGAATATCCAGCTCTACCTCTGGTAAGCAATACCCCCTCTTTTCCCATAGGTACCCCACAAAAGAGCAAACTCATGAAATGAAAGTCTATTTTCAGATCTGACACTAGGTCATATTTACAGCTAATGTATATGGCTCTGTTGCTCCGGGGCCCAGTTTCCCATGTGTAAATGGAGAAAGCAATAGTTGGCATATTTAGAGTCAGTCTGGCCTAGATTTGGTTCCTGCCTTCAAAATTTGCTAATATATGACTGTGAACCTTTTGTTTTATTTTCCTGAACCTTAGTTTCTTTAGTTGATGAGTGGGTGAATTATAATATTTAATACCTGGCTTGGCTTTGTAAAGACTCCGTACGATAATAAGCATAAGCTCCTTGGCAGAGCTCAACATGAAGTAAACAACCTGGAAACAAATTAGTAGCTGAAAGCTTTTCTGTATGGGTGAAAAAAGCTAAAGATTGTTCTTTAAATTACAATTATTGTGCCTTGAGCTGAAAGGAATAACACAGCAGGTGTGCAACACTCAGATCTTACTTTGCTTTCCACATTGAGATGAAATATATCTGAGAATATCTCCACCAATTCAACCATAACTTGTTCCAACAACCCTTAACCTAGCTCCAGAAAGGATCCCTATACTCTCAGACTCACATTCATCATGCAGAATGAATGGACTGGTTCTCAGCCTACCAATCCTCCTCTTCAGACACTCCAGTACAACTGCACACACACACACACACACACACACACACACACACACACACACACACACACAC